>BQNB010120368.1:0-17515 GCA_026074375.1 Tanacetum coccineum
TGGATCAACCCACCTGCGATACCAAATGATCATTATTTATATATGAACACCGGTTTGGTACTTTTGAGACGAGTAAAATGAATCACTAATTTACCTTTTGTTCTGTTAAAGCTTGAAAAGTATGGCAGGTATGAGCACATGATTATGCTCGTTTGGTTGTGAAACGTTTGCAATGTTTCTTCATATGGATAGCCAGGGCTTAAAAACAGTCTCAATCGAGTCAGCAACACCTAAGAGAACATGAATATATGCATAATCAATAAGCAATTAACCGATTCAAATGTGTTGGATTCATGAATGATTGTATGACAACTTACTTTGTGCTCCCGGCAAAGCTGTTGTCCCAGCTAAGAACACCATAGTCAGGTCCACCCCAGAAGGCGCCAGCATGCTTTGCAAGTTTAGGGTGACTAGCAAGGTAAAGATACGACTGGTTTCCAGTTGCATAATACATCCAAGTTCCTCCCCAAACAAACTCATCCCAATACATACTTGAATTGTAGAAAGTTGCAGCATCGGCTCCACCAGTAGTGTACATACCACGCTGATCTCTAGCAAACTTCCAAAGGGTTGCAGCACCATGAACAAGTTTCTTTGAGTACGCCTTGTTGTCTTTAAAGACAATAGATGCAGAAGCAAGAGCAGCTGCCATCTCGGCAGCAAGATCAGAGCAACTAGAACATTCAGTAACTGGTCGTTCATAGTCAATATCTTCTGGTCTCATCCAACAACTATGATCATTGGGATCATCTGGCCCTCCTGACGTATCTCCTTTACCAACCTACCATATAAAATCCGCAAAACAAGTTAGGATCACATTATCAAATGGTTATTTACTTTTATTTTTTACAATATACATTTTTGTGAATAAAAAAGGTTGACATGGCTTGTGAAATGAACATAAAATAGTTTATAATTATGTTGAAAAGGATAATTAGTAGATTTATTTTACTATTAGATAATTATCATTATTTTTGCAAGCTAAAGCAAAGTTCGCTTACCCAAAGTCATAAACTGATTACTGTGACTTGGAGTCACAGTTATCGGATAACCATCCCTGAAAAAACACTCTATGGAATTAAAATAACCTAAAGGTATGAGAAACTTCACCTGCGCTACGATTTGGCTAATAGTATCAGCCGAAGAGTTAAACGTTTTAAGAAAGTAATCAGTGCCCCATTTAATGATCTCTTTAACATGATTAAGCTCTCCTGCAGCTTCGTATTTAGCACTGTATTCGATCACACTCCAACTCAACATGGTCATGGCAAAAGCTTTTGGGAAATGGAACTTAATTGCATCTCCAGCATCATAATACCCTCCCACGAGATCCTTAATAACAGCCCCGGATTTATCAGCCTTTCCGTCATTTAAACACGAGTTACCCCTCCATGATTCGATTATAAGGTCATAGAAGTCCTCCGCTACATGGATCAAAACACAAACGATAAGATAACACAGAAAGATCATCCGTTTATGCTAAAAAGCAACGAATTCCTTAATCAAGATTCAATCTTTTAGTATCGTTTGGATATCCATAATGCATTTATGATCTCTTTTGTATAGAGATTTCACGAATTCGGATCATTTGTAAAGTGAAGATGAGATTGTATGACTTATAAGTCAAAGTGTTACCTATTTAATAAATCTTTAATCAAGTAATTGACCATATATATCTGTATAGTATAATAATCATTACGGAGTAATATTCAACCATGATTAGCAAGATCCAATCTGATCCACCGAAACCTTAGATCTATTGTCTATATTAAAAACACCTCCAGATTATGCAAACACAAATAAAAAAAATAGTTTTGCAATTCAAAAATGACAAGTGGGCGCAGCTTATTGCTAGTTTGCTTTCCACCACTATATTTCGATGGAATTTCTAAAATCAAAACTATGCATCAAGATTCAATCTTTATTAATAATCTTTTACAAATCCAATAAGCATATGTGTAGTACATTTTAATACACCCATCAAATAACTTGAATTAATTATAATGTGAACACACGACCCTTGGACTATAAAAGTCAAAGTGTAACCTTAGATCCACCGACACCATGATCTCAATAATAAATTTTTTGGTTAATCCACTAGATCTAAAACAGCTAATAATATACGAGTATCAGTCAAGTGATATAAATAAATAAAACATATATAAAAGAAGAAGAAGAAGAAGAAGAAGAATGAAAGTCGAGAAACATACATTTCTGAGCATTGAAGAACATGAGAGCTTTTTCAAGAGCAAGAGTATAATTATCAGGAGGAGGAGGATGTTTATGATGTCTAGGAACAGTTTTAACAATCAAAGTAACAAAGCCAGCAAGAAAACCAGCCGCTAATATGATCCCAACTGTCCATACAAATATCTTCCTGCTCACAATAATACAACCTAAGTCGACATATTTTTTCTTTTTTTCTTCACCTGGTCCTAGCAACCAGCTTTGTTGGGTTTCGTCTAAGGGCCGCGATAATGCGGCCCTGTCGAAATCATTCAAGTTTCGACTCCTGTCATCATCTGTTGCGGAATCCGCGTTGTTTATTTCTAATGGCCCTCCCCATGGATCTCTTCCATACATTCTCTTTTATCAAACGATGATTCTTACTACCCAGATCAAATCTAATCTTGAGGAAATGAATCAAGGTTTCAAATGTGAAGAAGAGATGAGAGTGTTGTAATAAGGAAAGGAGGCTGGGTGGGTGATAATAATAGTAATGCTGTCGGTGGATTTGCTAGTCTGAAATGAATAATTAAAAAATTTACGTTATATAAAATTGGGTGGTGAATGACTGTCAAGTCTACTAAGCGACAAAGACAGTCTGTCTTTCTATACAAACTTCAGTTGTGACATTTTATCTAATCACCTGTGTTATCTTTCGCACCCTGAATTATTCAAGACTAGTTTAAAGGGTCCCTTGACTTTAACTTTTCTTTTATCCTACAACAATTGACGTTATGCAATGTTTTAAAAACCGGGTTTTAAATTGATTCGGCCGAGTCATCGGGTCACGGTTCAACCGGCCGGGTCAACCCGAGTTTTAAAATGGTGAAATGCATAACCGACACCTATTTTAATAAGTTACCAAAAATGTCAACCAACAATTGTTAATCACACATAGGGGGTGTTTGGGATTGCTTATTAAAAATAGATTATGTGATTTGAAAACGGATAATCAGATAATCAGCTGTTTCAAAACGTGATTTTGAAATTTAGTGTTTGGGTTTGATTATGTGATTTGATATCGCAATAATGAGATAATTAGTTTTTTATTGTTTGGCAAATGAAATTATTCAATAAGTTAATTGGTGAAATTACCATAAAGAACATTCTTCTCTATCATTATTAAGTTTTAAAAGTAAAATAGCTTTGAAAGTTTATAACATATTTTGTTGTTGCAACTTGCAAGATAAATATAGAAACGAATGTCAACGATTGTAAACCAACCATTTTCAAGTTTGCATAATAAGTTATTTTGTGCCTTACTTTAGAAAGTGAATTACTAAATTCATTTGGTGGGTATTGGGCCTAAAGTGTTAATATCAGTAGTTACGTCTCACTTTTACACTTTGAAAAACAATTCCAATACTCGATATCACATAGCTGCACCCAAAAAAAAAACATAGCTGCGCTTGAAAAGTCAAGATCTCAAAACTCTGGAACATCTTCTCTTGGCCTAATCTTCTTTATTACGTCTCTATAAAGTGCATTTATTGTATTTAAACTGATGAACATCAGTCTTATGCATCATCATAGATCTGTGGTAGGGAAATTAATGTGAGGGTAGATATGTAATATTGTCATGTGAAGATAAAAGCGTTTTGCAAAAGCAAGTAGTTACCTACTTTTTGTAAACTGCGTTTTGAGTCATTCAAAACGCAAAATCGCAAATAATCACTTTTTAACTTTTGTCTCCCAAACACTCAAATTAAATTATCTGTGTTTTCAGACTGAGATAATCAAATAATTAGGCTCAAAACGCAGCCCCAAACACCCCCATAGTAGTATGGGTGTTAGTATAAAGACCCTTTTGACTCACATAAAGTACAATATTTTGAACCTTGTACCTTTTTTTATTCTTATTTATAGTAACAAAGTTTTTTTATTAATTTATGTTTCGTACTTTTTGTTAGTTTAATACTTCTGACATGTTAAACTTTATAATTTTTATTCCACACTCTATTTTATAATTTTATAATATAAATAAAATTTTAAAAATAAATAAATAAATAAACGAAGAAACATAAAAAGGGTAGTAATACCTTTTTAAAAGGTCTTCCTATCTCATGATTATCCTATATACTAAAGATGGAGTAACATTAGCTACAGTAGCTACAGTGTTGGGTTAACAAAATCCAGTTGGGCTCACTCAGTCCTGGTAATGTGGCTCTCCCACTGTCCCATTTACTTCGGTAGTTTTTTTCTTTTCTTTATAACTATCTACCTAGACTATTCCAGAGCTATCTTTCATCACTCAACCTACCATCATCACTTCCATAAATCATACGCCAATCCTTTTTTAAGCCTTTCTTCCCCAATCTCCATCGGTCGATGATTAAATACATAAATATATGTAAGTATCTTTTTATAATCTGAATTAGTTTATGTTGATTTTGTTTTTATTGATTTTACTTTTAGGGTTTGAATGGGGCTGCTTTAGCATTATATCTGATTCAACTGCTGATAACTCAAGGTTAGTTAAATTCCTATTTTTTTAGAGCTTTAATGAAATTATTTGTTTTAATAGGGGTTTAGGTGTAAAGGGTTTCGTCTAATTGGGTCATTTTGTGGGTAAATTTGTGATTTGGTATTTTTTGTTGTTGTAATTTGAGGCTATTGGCTCTAAAGCTTTTGATTTAGTATCATGTTGGTTAAGAAGTTGTCCTTACTATTGTATTTGTGATTGCAGGTTTATAAAAAGTTTCTCAGAAAACAAATTAGACAAGACTGCAAGTTCGTGGCTTGCCTGACACTTCTGGGCGCAAAGGTCGTTTATGATTTTTTTTTGGGTTTTCGAAACAGCTTAAGCTGTTTAAAATAAGCTAATCAACAATTAGCATATATGTTGTACTTTTGTTTGGTAATAACAGAGATCTAAAAAAGATCTTTCAATGGTCTTCAATGCTTGACATGAACTTGGTCAGAGAAAGTGTTCCTAGCTTTGATCAAACTAGATTAGTTTTGGAATTCAGGTAGGTTCAGATTGCTACCATGTGTTTCTTATTTCCTTTTATAGAATTGTTGCTTCAATCATTCACTTCGATAGATGGAATTCCAACATACAGGAAAGAGCTAAAGCTTTGGAGGTGGTTCAGTATGTCAAAGAATATAAGCACAAGGGGAAATATGAAGCGGCAACAACAGGTAAGACATTCTTTTAGTTTCCTTAATATTAGCGTATGTTTTTCATGACAGCAAACCGAATGTTGATTGCTACATACTAGACCCAAACAAAAAAAGTGGTTTTGGTTTGACACGAATTGGTAAGACATTCTTTTAGTTTCCTTAATATTAGCGTATGTTTTTCATGACAACAAACCGAATGTTGATTGCTACATACTAGACCCAAACAAAAAAAGTGGTTTTGGTTTGACACGAATTTTGCAAACCTAGGTACTAGCGGTTTAAACTTTTGTTCATTCTTTCGTTTTCCCGTAATTTTAGATCTATGCGTGATTTGTTGTGTAGATTGATAAATGAAGAGAACAGGGAGATGCCGGGATCAGGCAGTGTTGCAAAGAAAGTCGAGTTAAAAGCTGATAAATGTGACATACATCCTGATGATGGTCTCGAACAGAAGCTGCAGGATCCTATTGCTACAGGTGATTAAAATTTATTCATAGAAGATTCTGTATTTATGTGTAGTATTAACGATAAGCTTTTTGGTGTTTTGATTATTTTTGCGAACTATATATTATTTTCTGCCCAAATACTCAACTCCTTTTGTTGAAGATCTTTGCTCGAAGAATGTTTGTCAAGGAATAACGCTTGATGCTGGTAGGGGAATTAGAGGGTATACATTTGTCCCTCTGTTGCATTAAGTATTTAAATGAATTTTTTACGGTTTTAATAATGAACTTTTCTTATCTTTGTATCTTTACAGAGAGTGTTGCTGATGCCGATTTGGTTCTTTTAGTAACTAGAAGGCCCACCACATCCAATATACACTACCATGGACAGTAGCATGTGAACATGATCAATGGATCATGCAATTGCTGGTACATTTTACATATTGTCATATTGCTCTCCTTCTGAATGGTTCAGATGATAAGAGTGTAGTCGTCTTATGGCATTTGTGGCTTTTAAAGGGAGGACATGTGACATTCCGCCCACGTCACTGAACACAGAACAAGAAACAATACTTTTTGGCCCACACTCCTACAAGAGGTGAGTTATGATCGAAAACCTGACATAGTGACATTAGACTTTTATGCATTGCTAGGAATATTGTTGCATCCAGTAAGTAATCTAACGGCCGACTGCACATGCTTGCTATACTATTAAGGTCAAATTAATAAGGTGAAATTTAAATGCCAATAATGCAAAGTTTAAGAGGCAGAAAGTACATACCAGCCCGTGAGCCAAGAAGCGAAAGGACCCCATTCATTGCCACAAAGCTTTGCGCTCCAGAAATACAGCCCAAACGCTGTTGGGTAAGCAGAACAGATCTCAAACATTGATAACCCTACCAACAGCGTAAATCGCCCTGCTATTGGCCATCCATATACCATACTAATTGTTCCCCCGAATGTGAGCCCGACACCATATAACGTAGTTATACACATGATCACAAAGATTATGCTGAAAGTTACTGAGAAATTGGAAAGTAATCTGCATATGGAATTGTCTAAGGCAAAGAAGTTTAAGTTGTTGTATCAACCTTATAACACACTTTAAACAATTTAGCCAAACTGCATTTAGCGAACATACTAGAGATAAGTTAAAAACTAATTGCATTTAGCGAACATACTAGAGATAAGTTAAAAACCAAGTGCACTCTCAATGGTATGCTACCACTAATTGCATTTAGCGAACATACTAGAAATAAGTTAAAAACTATCTTTCAAGTTAGAGTGTGTTAGATTTAATTTAATTTCTAGATGTCCGGTTTCTTTCATTGTGTAGTAATACTGGAGCATAAGGAACTTTGCATCATGATGGACAAGGTCAGAAACCTGTAGGGTCTGTGCAACCTGCACTAATTGATCTCGACGTGCGGATGATTTCGATAATGATGTCCTTCTTTCCTCCCACCGAGCATTTGAAGAAGTATATTTTTTTGTCCTCGACAAATAAGGTTTTAGCTAATATTATTTATATTTCATATTAATAATTTGTACTTTGTTTCAGACTAAAAACAAATCACGAAGATTTTGAAGGACAAGAAATTGTACGGAGATGTAGCAAATAACCTTCAACTCTTTGTCATTGTATAATTCTTCAGTTCTACCATTTGATGTAATGAAACTGTAGCTTTACATTTGATACAGTAGGAGTACAAAAGTTAATTTAAAGAATTCTTAAGTAAATTTCTGTAGAAAACTAGAAATAATCCAATTGTGTGTTCGGAATGCAGAATTATGTTCTTTTGAACCCGCCATTTCTTTTGTAAATATTCTTCTACTTAAGAGAGTCAGTTGCAACTGGAAATAGTCTGTATATATTGACAAGATGCTCCCGCAGCAACGCGCGGGTAACGAAAACTTGTTATTATACATGACTTATAAAATATGATTAAGTTTGATCAAAGTGACATAGATATAAAATTGCAATGTTAATTAAACTAGATAATGCCAAGAAGTATCTTTTTTTTAACGGCAACTTTTATTAGAAAACTAGCAAGACGCTAGAACAAGATTACAAAACAATCAAATACGGATGCTGAAGCCAGCTGTCCCAAGAAAACATGTTTTTACTTCTAGCTAAACTCCAAGAAAACGAACGAGTAACAACTTCATCGAACAGAACATCTTTACGAGGCTTTTGATTTGCAAAGAGAAGTTGATTTCGGAAATTCCACAAACTCCACCAAGTTACATAGAAGACGCCTTCCAGGATCCCTTTGATCTTAGAACCCAGTCGAATAGTGTTAAACCAAGCCAACCAATCTGAGTACGAACCAACATGAATCCATGTCAAATTCCACCAGCGACAAATAAGCCGAGCAATATCTGTGGCCACCACACAACTGAAGAAAAGATGAGAAGTATCTTCATGAGCAATATCTGTGGCCAAGAAGTATCTAACTCATGCAGAGAACCGCCGTTCTATAAAAAAACTCATGCAGAGAACTAAAATATATATTTCTTGGTTTGAGATTTTTTTTTTCTTTCTTTTTGCTCATTGTTTCATGTTTGGACAATTACGTTCCAAGTGAAAAACTAGTTAGAACCAGGGTGAGCAGAAAAATCGAAAAAATCGAAAATCGAAACCGAACTGAACCGAAATAACAGAATCGAACTAATAATTGAACCGAATTTGTCAAAACCGAACCGAACCAAACTACAAATTCGGTTTTCGGGTTTGGATATGGGTTTGACAATCTAAACTGAAAACCGAACCGAAAACCGAATTTATATACATAAATATATTTTTTATATACTTATATACATAAAAAGACCATTAAGATTTTATCTCAATATAAAAAAACACTTTTTATGCTTAAAATAGTTTTTTTGCTAAATATCTATGTAATTTTTTTTTTTAAATAAATGGTGTAATTCGGGTTATTTGGGTCAACTCGAAAATCGAACCGAATTCAAATTCGGTTTTCGGTTCGGTTTTCTACATGTCTTTAGTTAGAAATACTATCTGCTTGTCCTACGCTTTAGTTTACGACTATCAATTAACTCAATTCCACTTCATTTTAGTAGCATACAACATTTCCATCTTTAAATTTTGACATGCTTTTATAATTGAAGATATACTTGTTGTAATTAATGCAACATGCTCAAGAATTATTAATTAAATTGAAAAGGAGACCGATAGAATCTTTAGGTAAAAGATCACTTGATTTCATTATTGAATTAGCGGTTCATTTAAATACAGTTTGCCATAAATATGATAGAGGTTAGAAACATAAATAAACTAACTCAAAATGAGGATGCATAACATGTTATACCAAAATAGTATAATAAGAACCCTTTTGAAAATGTTGTGGACTTGTTCTTGAATTACTTGATGATGTGTAAGGTTTGACACATGTTTCTTCAATATTCTAATGTTTGAATTCCTACAGTTATACAAATTATATTCATGAAAGATTGTTCCATCATGGTCACGATTGCAAACCTAAACATATTACTAATCTTTATGATTAATGTGCCATGTTATAGTAACACTAACATAGTAGTTGTTTCATTATAGATCTATCATCTATACACATTGTTAGTAGAATAGTTTACACATTTTATCGTTATAAAAATATTACATGGGAAATGAAACATTACAATTTAATAACATATGAGAGACAACACATTTAAAGGAATCATTGTTATTAATATGTCTGACAGTGACTTGTTAGTATTATTGTGTTGGTGATTTTCTATATATCACTTCACAAAAACGTTTTTTATTGATGGATGCCTAATCAAACATACTTTAAAAAGTAACTTACTACGATCATAAGCGAGAAACAATTATGAAACTTAAGTTTAAAAAACAAGAAATAAATAATATGATGATAAGAAAGTTGGAGAGAACAGACCATTACTTGCTGTCATAGGCTCATTTATATGACTTTTTTTATGCACTAAGGCCGGATGGAGTGGTGGTGAGAAACTCACCTGACACGTCAGCGCCACATCAGCTTTCTCTCTCCAAATAAAACTTACCTTACAACTCACCTTTCAACCGTAATAAGAACTCACATTACCACTAAAACTCACATTTCATTAAAATACTCACTTTATATAAAATATACCCCACTAAATACCCACACACACTCACAACCAATTAATATATACTTAACAAAAAAGAAATGGGCCCACAATTTTTCAAACTCACATATGTGAGTTTCTCACCGAAGTGTGACAAAAATGGATGAAACTCACCATGATAGTGGAAGTCACCTAGGTGAGTTTTGGGGGTGGGATGGCACTCGCGCATAACTTCATAAGTCACCTAAGTGAGTTTTGCCAAACTCACCTCCACTCCATCCAGCCTAATGGCTAAGGGGCCGACACATTCCCAATGGTCAAAAATATCACATGGCTATAAACTTACACCAATCCAAGTATCCGACGGTGCATTTTTATATTGGGTAAAAGCTAAACAATAGCGACGTAATTTTACATTTATCCCGATTTGTAACACTTGTTTTTTTATCACATGACTTCAAACAACGTACTTGTTTGTTTTGTGACAATGTTACCAAGATGACCGGCTACGTCATTAATATTTTTTAATTAATTAATAAATAATTACACATATATATTTATATCGTTATTTTTCGTACGTTTTCATCCGTTTTCGTACGTCCTCGTCTGTTTTCGTCAGTTTTTATAAGTTTTTCTCTGTTTTCGTACATTTTTTCTCCGTTTTTGTATATATTCGCACGTTTTCATTCGTTTGGTACGTTTTCGTCCGTTTTATATGTCTTTGTACGTTTATTTCCGTTTTTGTACATTTTTTATCCGCCTTTCTATGTTGTTGTACGTTTTTCTTCGTTTTTGTACATTTTTGTACGTATTTTACGGTTTTATACATTTTTGTATGTTTTTGTACGTTTTCATCCGTTTTCGTACGCTTTGCCTATTTTCGTACGTATAAAATAACATACAAAAACGTAAAAAAAATGTGAAAACAAACGAAAACGTACAATAACGTACAAAAAAGGAGAAAACGTATAAAATGGATAAAAACTTAAAAAAAAACAGACGAAAACGTATGAAACGGATGAAAACGGACGAAAATATACAAAACGTAGGAAAACAGGGAAAACTTACAAAAGCGTATAAAAACGTACAAAACGGACGAAAACGTACGAAACCGGATGGGAACATACTAAAACGGATATAAACGGATGAAAACGTATACAAACAGGCGAAAACTTATATAAACGGATGGAAATGTATAATAACGTCCAAAAACTGTGACCAAAAACGATTCAAAAATCGGATGAAAACGTACTCCTCCAATTCTCATCAAACAAGACTACATCTCAACTACTAGAGACAATCTCTAGAATCATAAAACCAAATATGCAACTGCAGAACACACACGAAAGCATCGGTAAAAGTAAATATTGATTACTTAAGCACCAAAATGTCAAGCTGAGCACCAAAATATCCACCTGAGCATCAAAATGTCCACTTGAAAAAATGACCGGCTTAGAAGGTAAAAGGTTACCATATTAGTTAAGTCGGAACAAAATTTAAAAATACTTTGTTGAAGTCATAAAACAAAAAAGTAAGTGTTTCAAATCGGGATAAATTTGAAAATACGTGTCTATTGTCTAGCTTTTACCCTTTTATATACTCCTCAAGCTCTAAACTAGTATATGAATAGACCGTAGTTTTATTTAGTGTGATTCATGTACTTTTTATCATGTTACAGTTGCTTTGTTGTTATTAAATGATAACCATGATATGTTTGGTAGACACGAATATTTGCTTAACTCTTGTCGGTGTCTTTTAAATTGTATGGAAGTAATGAAACCATATGCATCAATAAGGAAAAGGTGGTTCGATATAAAATGTGTTTTTATTTGCGTACTTTGTCATAAAATTTCTTAGTACAAAGTATCGGAAAGCTTTTACGGAAATGTTAAAGATATGCAAAATTATTCCTTCTTTTTTAGAATTCAAAAAGTAAAAGTTTATTGGTATATGATGTGGTTCGTGATTGAGAACAGGGAAGAAAAGAGTCTCGGCCAACCGAGATGTAAAACAATAACACGTTTCTTTGTGTTTTATGAAAAACTTCAATAATCTTCATCACCCAACCAAAAGAGTTTACAATGCTTAAATAGACATCTTAAGGAAAAGATAAACATGCAGAAACAAAATCCTAAGAAACGGGATAGACACAAATCGTTTAAACAATAGAAACAAACACAAACTCAAACTCTCTTTATTCTTGGTTGGACTGGTCTTAATCAACTGGGCCAGTTCTAGCCACTTTTAACACCAAGCTCGTCTTGTCTTCCGGCCTGCTCAACACTGTCTGGATCCGTATCAGCATATCAATCAATAGTAGTCGTTCTAAAGCTTTCGTGATCCAGGCTGAAATGGAAGGACGTAAAATACGTAGAGTGCTAGCAAACAGAGAGTCAACTAGACAAACTATTCGTAGGAGACAGGTATTTATTTATTTTCCTCAAGTAGAGTGCACATTTTCTCCACTTATATATGGTTTCTACTTTCAAAAAAGGCGTCGACTAAATATGCTAAAATATTTGGTGTTGACAACTACAATGGTTTCGAAAATTGGTGTTGACTATATATGTTAACATGTTTGTCAAGTTTATCAGATTAGTCCAGATACAAGGAAATTTTTATAACTACTACGAGCCTCTATATACTTGCAAGGCTGTGTGGTCTTATAGAATACAATTTTGATGACAGTGTATCTTTTTGTGACATTAAAGGCTATTTTTGAAGAGCTAACCAAAAAGGTTGTTGAACAGTATTTTCTCGAGAGGGTGAAGGTGTAGCAGCCCGTGTTTCGAGAATTTAGGAGCTGACCCCAGCAACATCCGCACGCATGTCACAGGTAATTCATTGTTTGTGGTCGTTCTCTTTATCATTTCCTAGCCAAAATGCAAATAAAAATGTTATGTTGTGTGCGGAATAAAAGCCGGTTTCCATAATTGATTTGACTCCTCGGCTTGAATTTGTATATTAGTGGAATATTTTTGGAGTTGTTGCACTCATATTTAGTAATTGTGTATAGTAACTAGATGAATTTGCCTATGATATTTGTAAGTTTCTAATGGTGTTTAAAATCGTGGTTTGCGGTAGCTTGTCTAATTATAGCATATGCACAAGGCTTATTATTAAAATATAGTATTCGACAAATTATATAAGAAAAGTGATTATCTATGTTTTCTTACAAAGAAACACAGTTTTGTAAGAGCATGTCAGTTTTTTTGCAAACACGATGCCAGTCACATCTTCTTATGTGTTTAAATGTTAGAGTTACATAGCGAGTTACTGTTACATAGCCAGTGACCAAACTCTTTCCATTTTATAGGAAAGATGTGTAGCTTGACAAGCGTGATACTTAGTGGTTAAAGAAACTAATTAATCAAGGTATCGTGTCTTTTATAACTAACCCTTATGAGACTGAACCAGAAATATATGTTGCATTCTCTTGATTTTCATGTGTATTAGATATTGTTTTAGGAGCAGACTCAATATTTATATCAGGTTGTTGTGGACTTAAGATACGTTAGGAGCATGCCACTACAAAAATGACAATAAGGTGTGTTTGGATTAGGTTACTATAGAAATTAAGAATAAGGTACGTTCGAATTAGGTTATCATAAAATTATGTTTGGATTAGACCATGCGACTAAGTAAATGATGCATCTTTAGAGGATGACAAGGGAAAAACGCCTTTCACGAGTGTTTGAGTGAACTGATTAGAATTATGCTTACGATTATCTTTTTTGTTTTACTAACAAAATATTATAGAGACCAGAGTCGAGATGCATCACCAAAATCGTTAGCACAGTAATCAATTTACAAGATATGTATGTACAGTTAGGATGCTTATTAGAGGATCCAAGTATGCCACCTCTTTTTACATTGCAATTTTTCATATCATGATTATCGACCTTTTGTACTATTTCTATGTCATGCAGGTGTGTGTCCGATGCATTTTTTGGCTATTTCATGCTGACGAGGGTATTTATGCCACGGTCTCCCCAACAAAACTATATTCCGTCATTGAGATAGGAGCAGATGTGGTTAGGTACCTCAATTAACCTTAGAGAAACACCCATTATGTCTATGCTACTTAGGATTTGTATTTTTGAGGTGAATATCTTATTTTATCTCCTATAGTTTCAGCCAATATGTGTTGCAACTAGGAATTCTATGCGGTTCTATACGGCTGTTAGACATAAGGATTTCTATATCGTGGACAAATACGTGGAATTTCGAGAGGTAATCAAGTGGTTGGTGCTATTTAAAACTGTAGTGTTATCCCATGAATTAATCCATTACACAACTATAATCTTTACCAATATGCTAGAAAATAAAAAGAAAACTTAGAGAGAGAAAGTAGAGAGAGAAAACAAGAAAGGAAGATTAGATTAGCGAGTTGGTGGATTACAAGTGAAATGAAAATGTAACCAACACCCTTCACCAAGTGTGGTGAAGGAATATTTATACTCATGCCTTGCTAGCTTGGCACTTGGGCTTTCTAAATGGGCCGGGCTTGGTTTCACTTGGGCCTTGAGCCCGAAACACGAACAATATTAGATTACAATCCAAGCCCGTTGAACCCGACTAGCCTATTACAATACAAGACCTAGTTTGACTTTCTAAGACCGTTAACATTCTTGTTTGACTTAATAAAATATAAGGCTAACAATCTCCCCCAATGTTGAGGTCTCTTTCTTTAAACTCCTCTAAACCACCGATGACATTGAAGATATGAAGTTTAACATTTATGCTTTGCCTTTTTATGGTCTTGTCTTGTTTGTAATGGCTTTGTTCATCCATACTTTGTGATCTTGATTTTAAGCCTTTATCTTTTGACTTTGAATTCTTGAGATCGTTATCTTGCATCATCTCTTTGACTTGAATCATCTTGATTTTTCTTTGATCAACTTGTGTCTTAACAACCATGCTCATACTTGTTACATTCTTGATTGACATATGTAATTTTAAGTCTAACAAATCTCCCCCATTGATGATTCTTTATTTGACCTTGAGGCTCTTGATGGTGGGGAAGATTAGAATTAACTATCTTAAGTTGATGATTATACTTTGAAATGCTTGGTATGAGCATGTGGTTTATGAAATCCTCTGACTTCGGCTGGAATGAGGCTGCAAACACCGTCGTAACTAAACCTGAAATAGACGTTAGCAATAGAAGATGAATATGCTTTGTCATTTCATCTACTTGGTTGCATTAAACCTCCTCGGTTTCCGTTTTATAGTATAAATACTATACTTGTGATCAGGTAGATTCAAAGAATATCCTTGACAGGGTTTCCAGCTCAAAGCGTAGGATCTTCTACTCAAAATGTTTAGATTCACCATGCTGGCTAGTTCTCATTAACCTAGAATATCTCAAGCCGACAACACGGTATGAGTGAATCAGATAGTTCTATCTTTTTGATTTATCGTCAATTCATTTTATGGACAAAATTGATATCCAGTTATCACAAGCTTGATTCATATAGAATCTTGCAAGTCACCTACCAGCGCTGGTTTGATGTTGTCTCAGCAGGATTTCCATCTTCCTGTGTACTTGGTATCACTCAGATGTTTGCAAGATCTCAAAGGATAATGCGTAGGGACTCTTTGTTTCAGTTGCAACTTTTATGGTGTTCAATAAGTGTATTTTTGAAATTGTGTCCTAAGAGATTTAGAATTTGTTTGATCTCTTCTTGGCTCTAGACTCGATTTGTGCACTTTTGGTTTTAGTAATCGGAGGCTGGAGCAGACTGCCACCTATTCAATATCAACAATCTCGGAGTGAGATGTCAATAGATAACGTGTGTATCTCCGTGACAAATGAGACAAGTTTCTTTTGAGAGAAACCCGAATGGCTGGGAAGGGTTGTGCATTGCATCACTGGGTCCATGACGACTTTCTTCAATATCAACAATCATCATTGTGATTTTGATAGATTATGTATTGACCCGGTTTCTGCCTAAGGTGTAAGGAGGGCTTCTTTCTTTTCACCCTTTATCCATACATTTCTTTTTCATTCTTCAACCCCTTCAATGCTTACCAAGATGTCATTACTAACACCTTGTTGTGATTGTTCCAGTGTTAGCTCAATCTTAGTCAGCATTCTTCCCTTATACACATTCATCTCCAATCATACCTAAGGACTGCTATTTCTAACTATGGAGTGTCCTTGGGTAGATCCCTCCGGTTCTGGTTGGATCGTAGGACTTATACCTAACCTAACCACCTTATGACTTCAGAATCGTCGTGAAATTAATAGGTTGTTGGGTATGAGATCGAACCATAAAACCATTTTTTGACATTGTTATTTTCAAATACTCCCCCTACACATGTGCTTCGAGATTCAAAATTGTTTAGCACATGAAGGAAAGAGTTGCACTTAGAGTCTTATACCACATGTTATCCCACTTGTTTAATCTATTACACAACTATAATCTATACCAAGATGCTAGAAAATAAGAAGAAATCTTAGAGAGAGAAAGTAGAGAGAGAAACAAGAAGATTAGATAGAATTGGAAAGTTACAAGTGAAGTGAAAATGTAACCAACACCCTTCACCAAGTGTGGTGAAGGGATATTTATACCCTAGCCTTCTAGTTGGCTCATGGGCTTTCTTAACAGGCCGGGCTTGGCTAAACTTGGGCTTTCACCCTTAACATGGAAAACATTAGATTACAAACCAAGCCCGATGATACCCGACTAGCCTATTACATAACAAGACCTATTTGACTTAATGAGATCGATAACATTCTTGTTTGACTTAATATAATTAAGGCTAACAATTTACATATATCATGAGTTTTACAGTCCTTAATATCTACGCCTACACATGAAGCCTACACATTTAGTCATATGGTATTTATTTGTGTATGAGGTTCAAAATTAACCATTACGTATGTTAGCAACATTTGCTTAAAAAATTGTATAAGAATTTTATGTTTATGACATACTTTGATCCTCTTATAATGTTATAATAACTACCGCAAGCATTAGTTTACGATGACGCTTTGATCCTCTTATAATGTTGTAACTACTGCAACCGTTAGTTTACAATGTTACTACGATGTTTAAAATAATAATGATCCCTGTATGAAATGCATTATTATGTGTCAGCTTATAGTATAGTTGGGCTTTAATTATCGATGCATCTGTTATTTTAAACGACAGGATCTTTGGTAATGCAGCAAGTATTTTGGTTCTTGCGGATTTTCATGTTAATTAATATAGATCGTGCGTTAAAAAAATAAAGGAGTTTGATAAAATACTGATACTGATCAAATAAGTTGCTATTTATTTTGGACACTTGACACAACATCTATCATCCATTTTATGTTGACGTTACGAAGACCAAACGATCGTTTGATTGTTGACTCAAAATAGAGATTTGGACTTCTCTTTTAGACCTAGTATTTAAAAAACTTTGTTGAATTTGTAACGAAGGGATTTGATGATGTGTTTAAAAAAGCGCGCCCGAGGCAGATGCACTACCCTATTGCATCGGACACCTTGATGCATTGCGTTTACGCATCGGCGCTAATGCGTGCATCGGCGCTTTTTAACTTGGGACTTGTAAAGGTTCTTAGAATCGTTGATGGGGATAAAAAGCCTGCCATGGGATATATCTATGAGGCAATGGATAGG
>BQNB010120369.1:0-20647 GCA_026074375.1 Tanacetum coccineum
TTTGGGTGTGTGAATAAAGTCTGTCATTTAGAAGTCAAACCACAATGCATACTAACCTGTCATACCACTGGTACATTTTATACCCTGTTTGTAACATCTCGTATTTTACGGTCAATATTTTAACCGAGCCTTAATTCTATTTTCCAATTTTTATGGAATTTATTTTATTATTTTTAGACGATTTGGTAAAAATCATAGTTTTAATTATTCGCGAGTCGTGCTTTGAATACTTATTCGTTTTAACGTTTGAGAAATCAATAATTCCATATTTTAGCTTCGGAATTTTTATCATTCTTATTTTCGTACCGTGTCAAAAAAAGCTTATTTTACATTTTATAATACTTTAACTAAATGTTTTAACACCAAATAATATATATAAATAATTAAACCAAGCACCCTTTTTCTTTTAATTAGCTCCTACAAAACATTAAACCAAGCATTCCCTTATTTTTCAATGACCTTGTTTAAATAACACAATAAACACCCTTTTATTTTATTTTTTACATGGGATTTTACTAGACACTTTGACTCTTATATAAGTCAATTGACCCTCATTATATCTCTTAAAAAAGAATATGTTTTTGACATATTAGGAAATATAGGATACTTGGACTAGTATATAAAGTCCTTATATCATTACAACACTTACAAAAAAACACAGTATAAAATAAATCTTTGTCTCTCCTTTCTCCTCCTGTGACCGACGACCCACAAACCACCATCACCAAATCTTGACCAAAAATTCTCAAATCAATTCTAATATCTCTAATATCATTCATACATTAATCCTTATCATTATTTTCACGATTAATCAACCATGCAATTGGTTTTTCTCAAGTTCTTGATTTTTGAAGATTTTAATTTTTAAGGGTTTATTTAATTTTGTGTACAATTGGAGTTATACGGGTTTAATTACAAGTATTTATGCAAGATATTGGGTCATAAAAATCAAGTTAGAGTTTGGATTAATTAGGGTGTGTGTGGGGTTCGGCCAAACAAGAAAACCCAAGAGGGTTTCGTGTCATCTATTTTTTTTATCCTACATTGTTGTAAGTATTTTCTTTATATTCTTGTGATGATTAATTTTTGTATAGTTTGCATGTGTTTGATTTTATATCTAGAATCCATGAATTATAGTGCATGTTAAATTTTTGAGGTGGATCATTGTTTGAGATGATTAGTGGTAGTGTTAGGATAGTTTATGAGCATTGGCGATGTCCGCGATGCGTGAAATTGAAGTTTTGATGGGGTTTAAAAATACCCACTTAGTGCAGAAAATTAGAGATCCGTATTTGGCCGGGTTAAACTTTGTAAAACTGATTTTGGGAATGAAAATATGTTAGGGGACGTTCATAGCTTCGAAACGGTAGGTTGCACGTCCCGTAACTCTTAAAAATGAAGATTCTATGGCCAATTGAAGTTTGGAAATATATATATATATATTGTTAGCCTCAAAATATTGAGTCGAACAATGGAAGTTCGTTCATAATTATATTAGGTCTCGGTCACTAAATTAATATACGTTGTAATAGGCTAGACGGGTAAACGGGCTCTTATTTGTAATCTAATCGGTCACGTGTATCGGGCGAAAGCCCAAGTAAACCCGAGCCCGGCCCGTAGAATTACTAAAGGCATGCAAGCCTTTTAGTCTTAACTATAAATACCCCTCTCCAAGGATGGAGAGGGTGTTGGTTCATTTGTAACTTTTCATTTGCAAGTAATCCTTCCACTTTTTCTCTCTTTCTCTCTCAAGCAAATCTTTCTCTCCTCTAAAACCATCTCAGCTTCTAATCACATTAACCCATCTCATTTGTAAACATTCTCTTACAAGTTAATTCAACCATTCTCTTTCATTTTCTCTCTCTTGTTTCTCTCTCTAAACTTCTTCTAATTTCCTTCTCTTTTCTTCTTGAATTCGTGTAACTAGTAATGAAGTGAAGTGATTACGGGTAACCGACATTTGGTATCAAGAGCCTCGGGTGTTTAGTGTTTGATTTGTGGTTTAAAAAATCAAATTTCGTGTATTATTTTTTTTCTTCTTTTGGTTCGAACTAAAACGCAAAGAAAAAACCTTGGTTTGATCTTTATTTCGTGGCTAAAATTGTTAAATTTGGGTACTTTCGTGCTTAAAACAAACCCTTGTATCGTTTAGTGAGGTTCTATAATTTATTTCGTGGCTAAGACGAAAGATTGTAGAATTTTTCTTGCTTGCGTTTTGCTAAATGCTTAGTTGCGTTTTGGTTATAAAGGTTGCGTTTTGTGTATAAAGACAAGAAAGAGTACCACGTGAAAACGACTTGTGAAAGTGACCTTTGTACTTGTTGCGTTTTGCTCAAAGTTCATTGCGTTTTGCTTGAAAGACATTGCGTTTTGCTCAAGACTGTTGCGGTTTGCCAAAGATCGTTGCGTTTTGGTCAAGATTATTGCGTCTTGCTTGAAAAACAATGCATTTTGCTCAAGACTGTTGCGGTTTGCCAAAGATCATTACGTTTTGGTCAAGATTATTTCGTTTTGCTTAAAGACATTGCGTTTTGCTTACAAAGAAGACATTGTGTTTTGCTTACAAAGAAGACATTGCGTTTTGCTCTAAGATGGTTAGGACAGGATGAAAACCGTGTGAGAACCATAAAGTACCCGGAGCGGGGAGGGAATGGCGATCGGGGATGGTGGAGAACGGGACGTGGTGCAGTGTTTGTAGAGGTATTCTTTGCTGCTGTTTGTGGCATGTACGTCGTCGTGGGCAAGTTGTATTTTGGGGGGGGGCGGTGTTTTTAGTTTGGTTTGTGTTCTTGTGGTTGGGGTGTTGTTTGACCCCCCCCCCCCCCCCCCCCCCCCCCCCCCCCCCGCTTTTGGTCCGCTTTTGGGTTTTAGTGGGTGTGCGGGGTGTTCCTTTTGGGGGGGGGGGATGGGGGTGGGTGGGGGGGGTTTTGGGTTGTTGGGGTTGTGGCTTGGGTGGTGGGGTGTTGTGGGGGCGTGTTATGGGTTGTGTGGGTGTTTGGGAATTGGGGTGTGTGCGTGTTTTGACGTCTGGTTGGAGCTTTTAGTTTGTTGTGGTTTGGTTTATCTTTTCTTGTAGGGGTTGTTAGCCTGGGTATGTTTTTTGCGTATAGTTACTTGTCATGGTTGGGTCATAGGACGCTTGGAGTTTGAGTGGGAGACGATTCGTTGGGGCTATTTATTTGCTTTGTTGCGCGTGTTTTTTTGCGGGTGATGCTGGGCATCTTGGGTTATTGTCAGGCTGTATGGGGCGAGGATGTAGGCAGAGTGGGTTGTGCGAGGGTGTTTTGGGTGTGTGTTTTGAGTAGAGGATTGAATTTCGGCGGCAGTGTGTGTTTTGGATATTATGTGTGCTTGTGGTTTGGTGTTACATTGTATTTATATTGGGGTTTAGTTTGATTTACTTTGTGGGGTGTGTTTTTTTTGGGTTTTGCTGTTTTTTTTGTTTTTTGTTGTTGTATTATGAACTTCTTTTTGTAAGGTTAAAGGTATTGTTTTTGGTGAGGGGGGCAAGTTTTGTGGGTTAGTTAGAGTAGGTTGTTGTGGAAGGTTAAGTGGGTGGATGTTTTAGATTTTTTATGTGTTTTGATTTTTTGGGTTATTTTAAAAAATTGAGTAATAATTTGTTGGCATCCTGTTCCCCCCATAGCAGTTTAATATTTTTTTGTATGGTGTACTGTATAACCATGATTCTGTTTTGTGGTTTTTAGCTTTTTTTTTAGGGTTTTTGTTTGGTGTGTTGTCATGGGAGGGTAGGTGTGGGTTGTGACTAGTTTGTTGTTGAGACCGTGTAATTTTTATTGTGGGTGCTGGTGTGTGTTGTGTTGTGGTTTTGTTTGTAGCTGCGGTTAGAAGGTGGTTTTTGTTTGCTTGTTTATTTTCGGTGGGGGGAGGGGGGGTTTGTTTATTTTAATTTTGGGTTTTTATATGATATCTTGTTATTTGTTGTTGCCCCGTAAAAAATGTAATTTTTTTTGTATTTTGTCATATGGTCAATGAGGTTTCGGTTTGTTGTTTTTGTTCTCTGTTTTTTGCGTACAAATAGACTTTACTTTGTTCCTTAAGAACTAGAATCTCATTCAACCTTTCGCTTCACAAAATTCATCCTGTATGAAGTGAGAGAAGAAATGAGGTGTTTGTGTTTGCGTTAAGGTGTATAGAGGGAATGGATGAGTGAGATTATAAGAAATAGAAAGAGGGAGGTAGATAAATAATAATAAATAACTGACGCTCGTTTTTCCATTATCTTTTATCCATTTGATGATGTGGTTGAAAAACCCATGTTTTGTGAGTTTGTAGTTTTATTTTTTTTATCTTTTTTTTTTTTTATTGGTTTCAATTAACCTAATTGGTGTGTTATCTTATATTATAAGCACCGTAGTTTTTTTTTTTGCGTACTAATCACCTGTGTAGTCGAAGTGAATAAAGTGCGATACAAGTGGAAATGGCGCAGAAGCGCAAAGAGGATAGGCATAAAGAAATACTTGCTTCTTTTCCAATAATTTATCCTTCCATTGTCCAATTAGGTGTACTTCTTTTGGATACGCTTTTTCGTAAAATTCACTAGGTGTAAACTCCTACTTGCATCGTACTTCGAGTTGACTCGCACCCGCTCATAAACCTTTGTTAATCTTATTGTTTGGATGTATTTCCTGATGGAAACTTTAATAATAAAAACAAACAAGACATAATTCCAAAAAACAACGTCTACCCCAAAATTCTGCCATTTGCTTTTTTCTTTCGTAGCGACAAACTTTGCTTTTATGTTTCAGGTTCGAACAAACTTTGTGCCAATCTAATTTACAGTTCTGTATTCCGAACAACTGAATTTTAGTTGTAGTGCCGAACATCTCTAAATTTTTTAGTTAGTTACGAACAAAACTAATTTTTAGTTGTGTAACTTTCCTCGAACACTCAAAGCCGTTTGTATTTTTCCGAACTACTAAAGCTAGTATATGTACCGAACAATTCAAAGCCAGTTTGTATTCGAACAACTGCAAAGCCAGTTTGATACCTCGATAGTAAACCCTAATACAATTAGTGTACGAAACATGACTCATATATGGCGAGTTTGCAACGAACACATATCAAGGAGGCAGTTTATACGAACAACTTAAATTTCCAAATTATACGATATATTTTCTTTAAACTTGTGTAGAAATCTCGTAAACCTATTAAATTTGTTTTCTCGTGTTTTTGTCAAGAAATGTTAAATTCGTGTACGTTTCAGAAATTTATCACTTCAATGACAATCTTAAACATAAATTTCTTTCTACCACGTTTTGATCCGACAATTTATCTTTTAACATACATCTTTCTTTAATGATGACTGCCTTGTGACAAAGAACAATTCTCTTTCTGGGTGATGTGTCTCGTTCACCTATGTCAGGAAACATAATAGATGTATGTGTATAGTCTATAGGGGAAAAAGAATTAGAGAGTAAGCTAATACATGATGAAAAGACAAACATGGAATGAAAGTATCCGCTGAATCCATTGAAAAATTTGGACCCACCTCATTTGGCCTTCAAAGCATATGTAGAAAAATAGAGTGACAAGACATAAGAAATATTCTGAGTTATCTGCTACCGAAGCAATAGACAAGCTGATATGTGCTTAGATATCAAGGCATAGAGTCATTCTCCTAAGGACTACCACATTGTAGGTCTTTGGACAATTGGAGAGTATCAATCATAATTCAGTCGACTATATTACAGATAACTGCCCCCTCATATTTATCATGTGAAAATAACATTCCCCCATTCTATCATGCCAAGTGAACATTCTTTAGTACTGCAAAATTATAAGTGTAATGCGAGTGTAAGCTATATATGTTGAATAATCGATAAGGTTATTGTCTTATGGAAGTAATGGTAGGACACTACGTGATTTCTGTTAAGATTTTCAACTAGCTACTCATATGAGACATGGACATATCATAATATGAAATTGGGAAAGAGATTACATACATTTCGGCGAACATCCAGATAGGATTGTTAGACATTACTCTTACCTCCTGTAGTGGTTAGCAATATTTGATGACAGTATGTTCAAACTGTAGTTCAGTGTATTTGCATGTATCAAAGATATCATACATTAGTGTCAATGCATCATTGCCAATCCTATGGGACAGCCGAATTTCATGAACTTCTTTATCGTTTAATGCCTTCCCCCTACCCGTCCCCCCCTCCTTTATGAACGCACTTTCAGATCTGCTTGCTTTGGTTCGCAACCCCATTATCCCGTTGCACCCGTATTATCCTGTTGTATTCAAACTCATTCAAAGAACTCATGACTCAAAAATGCTATGTGATCTTGTGTAACTCACCAACTTGTTTCTACCATATCAGTTCTCATAGTACAGTGGATATCATGGTGTACATACGACATCTCTTCTATGTATCAACAGTGTTTCTATCTCAGCAATCATGCATCACTACTTTGCAATGTCTTGTTGTCAAGTCTATCAGAATTATTAATCATTCCATGTCACCACATCGTTTATTCTCCATCCACAGCACAATCCCTCAATTGGAGATGCTCCCACTACAGTGTAATATCTATATCCTAAATTTTCCTAACAGACTCGAATCTATAATTTAGCTTGGTGTGTCGTTCTCAGTCAAAGTTTCAATTAAAAGGTGATTGATCCATGTGCGATGTTATCAATCAGCATGATGTCTTTTTTGGACTGTTGTAGGTCACTTCCCGAACTACCTCCAGACTATAAGAATCAGCTGTAGGGAATTCAATTCAAACCTTGGCGACTACAAGCTTACCATTAATGATGGGAGAGTGACCTTACAACAAAATCAAGGAGATAAACTTTTTTGCTGCGGGTGTACAAGGACCTACACTCTGAGGAGTCAAGTGGAAGTAATTTTGGGAAACAACTCAGGGACCTGTTATTGTCTACAATTGCAAAGGGGAAGGACACATGTCCAAACAGTGCCCTAAATCAAAGGAGTACAACAGGATGACTACGTGGGTTGGTTTAAGGATAATGTCTGTTGCTGGTACAAGAGACAAGCAAAGTAGGTTAAATTCTACAATGAGGAGGAACTTGTGTAATAATTGGCAGACTGTCTGGATATTGCTGAAGGTGTAAGCTACACAAGACTATCGATTTAATCTCATAAATGTCCCGACTTATCAAGTGTGATTGTATTTTGAGATGCATATATGGATCTCTGATTGTGATGAATTAGCTCACTGCCAAGTTGTCTGCCGCCATGGCGAGATTTATCCTCTGTGTTAGCGCGTTGCAGTTTGCTTCGCTTGCAGTGCACAACATGATATGTGAATATACAATATGAGTGTGTATGTTCGAAGCTGTTGCTAGCTCAATTGTGTAAATGTCTTCTGATGTAGTCGAATGTTAAGATGAATCTCAAATTTTGTAGAGACTAAATTAACCTTTGTTGATTAGCTCAAGTTATGTATTCCTTTTATTGTCTAGTATGTGATGGAATTCACAAACGGTCATCTAGCTAGTCAGAGAATGTCTGTTTAAACTCCTCTACACTAATCAAGATGCACTGATGAATTTATCTGTGAGTTGTAAACACAACCTTAATAATCTAAGGAGTTGTAATTGTTACCCAAGATAAATGCTAGACAATAAAGTGTCAATAGATTACTTTACTAGGATGGAGCTGATAAGATAGACTGGTACAAGTTTCTTCTCCTGTAAGTGTTGAGTAAGAAGACGACAAAACATGCGTCGATCTTATAATACGCTAACTGATATACATATTTCAGATTTATGGTGAAACGCTACAGTAGAGGGTGTGATGAATAATTGATCATTGTTATCACGAAGACTCTTTGTGAACATTTAACTAAAGATATAAAGGAATATCTTTTCAATGAAAACAGTTAATTTGATTGCTCAAAAAATGAAAATAGATAAGAAGAATCATAGCGAACATGGGTGGAAACCTAAAGAGAGTTTAGCTCTCTGATTGTTTATTGTTGGGAATTAAATGTCTAACATACGTAGTGACTGAGTCAACACAGAAGGTTATGGTACTTGACAAATATAATCTTTGTAGACTGTGTTAAGTATTATTCAGAATAAATGAATCTAGTATTTTAGTTACTGTAGTTATAGTAGTACGTTTACCAATACATATTGCAATTGTACATTGTTAAGTTATTTTTATATTATTAAAAAATATATAACATTTAATTTTTTCTTTAAAATATAACATGAAATTTTAATAAATTTTATTTAGAATATTAATGAATTTTTTCTTTTACTATAAGTGTGTAGTTTGGTACTATTTAATATTATATGTTAATATACTAAAGTCGATCCTATGCGTCATCGAGTTTATAGTTAGAATAGTATGCGGGGATGCATTTTATAAAGACTCATTAGGGGTTTTCCTTAGTGTATATAGGAATCCTACGGCTTAGTTAGTGATAATGAATTATAACAAGTGGGTCATAGTTAGTGCTTCATTCTGTTATCCTTGGAAGAATATTTGGTCAATCCAATTATTATACTTCAAAGTTTTGTGTATGTATTGTTCTTCTTAGATAGTTATTATAGTTAGATCCAGCTTAATTTTGTTAGTATCTATATATCATAGTTGTGTACTCACATAGTTAGTTGGATTTATCCAAGTTAACTAAGCTTTTATACAAGCTAAGAAGATATATTCTTGGCGATCACAGAGTCGGTGATCAGAGCGTTGTAGAGATAAGTCTGAATAAGAAGTAGCTCATTAAGATCTAGTTTGAGATCGTTGCCGACTATTCAAGAGTTGTCTGTGGTGAAGAACATGGCACCACAAATATAGAGAAACTAGTGGTAGTCTACTCTGTTTTTGTGTGTCGTATGTGTTTAAGATCTTTACATTTGGGCGGATTGTATGGGCATAGGGTGTGGCGTGAATGGTTATGATGTCGATTTGTTTGGTATTATTTGTTTTTTTTTTTATCAGTTCCTTTTCACTAATCTTCTTTTTCAAATAATAGAAACTATCTTACAGCAAAGTCATCAAGCATTTGTTGATTCCCTATTTCCTTTCCTTCTATGTTAGTATATCTAAAAATGAATATTTTTTGGTGATTTTTTATTTTTTGGGTTTTTATTTAGTAGCACAGTTGATTCTTGGGAAATCTAGAATCATGATACCCTCTTTCGGAGACACTATTTGATTGTTAGAGTTGTTCTGAGGAAGCAAAGTGAGATACCTCACAAATCAACGGAATATGTCGTGTCATGTGGCAAAGAGAAGCATGATGGGGAGATGAAAGATCCTGTACAAACAGTACAAAAGTGTGAAGAATTGGTGTTGAAATTGCATGCGGTACCTCCAGAACTGCTTCTAGCTATATTAGCAAGACAATAATGATAAGAAAAGTTATAAAATCATTCTGCTTTGGCTATTCCTAAAGGATTATCACTGATGGATATCACAGTGCGATTAAAGGAAATGCAAAGTCTTGTGAGGTTGCCTTATCAAGAGTAGGATTTGGCTACAGTCGGCAATGTTGAATCTTAAAAGATGTAGAAGAATGGCTTGAGATTTGAGCAACAATCTGCTACCACATCTTTCTTTGTCATCCCCCCCCTCCCCCCCCCCCCCCCCTCCCCCCCCCCCCCCCCACCCCCCCCCCCTAACTTTAAGAAGGATTAGATACTGAGCATATAGATGTTTCTATAAGGGTTAAGCGGATTTTATAAGAGACTAGAAGAAAGTTATCTTAATGGCAAATCTATGAGGGTTAAGCGATTTTATAAGAAGACTGGAAGAAAGTTAATCTTCAATGGCAAAGAACCTATAGGTTTTGATAAAACTAAGGTTGAATGCATTAACTGTCATAGAAGGGGCCATTTTGCAAAGGAATGTAGAGCACCAAGAAATCAAGGGAACAGGAATGGAGATGCAAAGTATATGAGTAGGGACAACACCAGAAGGACTGCACCAGTGGAGACCTCTGATGCATTGATTGTTCTGGATAATGCTTTGATTGTCCAAGATAGACTAGGATATGACTGGAGTTATAAAGCTCAAGATGAACCAACTGAGTTTGCTCTCATGGTCTACACTTATCAAACCTCCTCAGGGCCTGACACAAGGGATAATCTCTTCTAAGAAACTGTGTGAAAAACCATAAAACTTCAAAACAGTTTGGGAAGAACACCCCAGCGACAAACTCTTAGTAAGGATAATCTAGAAATTGTAGCTTATCAAGTTTAGGCCTAAATATGTAGAGCTCAATTAGTTGTTCATTAAAAAATGAAGCAGTACCTATGAAAAAAGATTGGCAGTTCGTAAATTTTAAAAGTAAAAAGACAAAGTAATGCTATCACTAGACTTAAAAATCAGTTAGATGAAACTTTAAGAGAAAAAGATGATTTGAAAGCTAAACTAGAACAGTTTGAAACATCTTCTAAAAACTTAAATAAACCGATCAATAGTCAATTGAGTGCTAAAGATAAAACTGGTCTAGGATATGTAGATTAATTGAATGAAAATGATTCAAGTGGTAGTGAATTATTTAATATTGTATTTGATAGTCGTTTAAGTGATGGAGATGACAATCAAACAAATGATAGGTTCAAAAAGGATAATGGATATCATGTTGTTCCTCCTCCTTTAACTAGGAACTACATGCCTCCACTAGCTGACCTATCTTTTGTAGGATTGGATGATTCTGTTTATAGGCCTATAGCAAATAAGACTAGTGCTAGTGTGTCTCAAGTTAAAGCAAGTACCTCTCAAACTAGCAATACTAGTGTAGAAATTCCTAGAGTTGAATCTGTTAGGCCTAGTGGAGTTATCATTGAAGATTGGGTTAGTGATGATGAGGACATTTTTCAATATAATGATTTGCAAGCAACAGACAAACCTAGTCTTAAAAGGATTAAGTTTACTAATGCTAGGAATGAATCTGTTAAACCTAAACAAGCTTAAAAACCTAGGATAATCACTCAAAATCCTAAGGTGGATAGAAGAGATTGGAATGGGAAAATGACTCAAAAACTGGGGTTAGGATTTGGGTTTACAAAGAAAGCCTATTTTGTTTGTGGCAGTTACAGCCATCTAATAAAATACCGTGATTTTCATGAAAAGATAATGGCTAAAAAGTCTGTTTTGAATAATATGGGAAAGAATACTGGTCAAAGGGAAATTAGACCAGTTTGGAACAGTGCTCAGAGAATAAATCATCAAAATAAATTTCTTCCATCTGCAGTCTTAACAAGGTTTGGAAGAGTACCAGTTAGTGCTGCCAAGCAAAGCTCTCTAAGAGCAACAACATCAACTAGTACATTCAGACCAGTTAATACTACAACCCATACAAATAGAGTGATTGTTTCAAAATTAAGAACAAATGCTTTTCATAAGTCTCATTCACCTATTAGAAGGCCTTTTTATAAATCAACATCACCGAATACTAGGATTTCAAATGAAAAAGTTAATACTGTCAGAGTAAATGGTGTCAATACTGCTGGGCAAATAGCAGTTAGTGCTATTAAGGGAACTGGGGTCACTTCTGTTAAGGCCTCAGCAGGTTGTGTTTGGAGACCTAAAATGACTGATTTAAACAATGTCTCCAAAGACAATAGTGGATCATGGGTCTCAAAAAGAGTAAATTATATAGATCCACAAGGAAGACTCAAGTCAGTAGTGGCTTGGGTCCCCAAGAGACACTGACTCTTTTACTTTTGTGTAGGGAAATCCACAAAAAGCTTTGAAGAACAAAGGAATATTTGACAGTGGATGTTCTAGGCACATGACATGGAATACAAACTTCTTTATTGACTATCAAGACATTGATGGAGGTTTTGTTGACTTTAGTGGAAGTGCTAGAGGTGGTAAGATAATAGGAAAAGGAAAGATAAGGACAGATAAGTTAGACTTTGAAGATGTGTTTTTTGTCAAAGAACTAAAGTTTAATCTTTTCTCTATCTCACAAATGTGTGACAAGAAAAACAGTGTTCTTTTCACTGAAACTGAATGTCTTGTTTTTGTCTCTGATTTTAAAGCTATTGTATGAAAGCAAGTATTGCTTAGAGTTTCCCTGGCAAGCTTTAATAAGTACAGCTTTGATATAAATAATGTTGTTCCTTCTAGAGATTTAACTTGTTTGTTTGCAAAAGCCATAATTGATGAGTCTAAATTATGGCATAGGAGGTCTGGTCTGGGTCATTGTGAAATTTAAAGTCAATGAATAAATCTTGTGAAGGGAAAACCTTGTAAGGGTCTTCCTTCAAGATTTTTGACAATGACCACACTTGTGTTGCTTGTTAGAAGGCAAATTTAGTGTTGACAGAACTCCGCAACACATATGGAGTTGATGTTTCTGAGAGAAAGAACAGTACTCTAATTGAGGCAACTAGGAGTATGCTAATAGACTCACTTCTATCTACTGTATTTTGGGCTGAAGCAGTTAATACTGCTTGTTATGTTCTAAATAGGGTTTTAGTGACCAAGCCTCATAACAAGACACCCTATGAACTTATAATTGGCAGACCACTAAGCATAAGTTTCATGAGACCTTTTGGATGTCCTATTACTATCCTAAATACCCTAGACCCTTTGGGCAAGTTTGATGGGAACGCTGAAGAAGGGTTTTTAGTGGGGTACTCTGTAAATAATAAAGCTTTCAGGGTATTTAATTCTCAAACCAGAAAAGTTGAAGAGAATCTGCATGAAACTTTCTTGAAAATAAACCAAATGTTGCAGGACAAGGACCTAACTGGCTTTTTGATATTGATTCCTTAACAAATTCTATGAACTATCAACCAGTCACTACAGGGAATCAAACTAACAAAAATGCAGCTCCACAAGAAGCTAATGGTGATACAAGTTTGAAGAAAAGTGTTGATGCTAGACAATCTGAAGAAAAGAATGTGTCTACCTAACAATATATTGTGTTCCCATTATGGTCTTCTATTTCTTTAAGCTACAAGAGCTCAGATGAAACGTATAAAAATGATACAATTGATGATGCTGCTAGTGAAACTATTGTACAAAAACCAGCAAGTGAGAATGAACAAACCTTGAAGAATGTTCTTGACAAAATGATGGATCAAGAGAAGGAGGCTAAAAATCAATCAGATCCTGTTAGAAAAGAGTTTGAAGCACAATGTAATAGGCATCATCTTTCAGGGAAGTCTACTAGAGCAACCAGCACTAACAATTTTAATATTGTTAGCACACCAGTTAATACTGCTGGTGGATCCAGAATTTTTGGTGATGCTGGATCATCATTTGTTCCTCTTAGTAAATTCACTAATCTTCCACATGATACACTCATGCCTGATTTGGAGGATACTGCTGAAGTTCAAAATACTGGCATTTTTGGCAGTGCTTTTGATGATGAAGATTTGGACACTTACAATTCTCCTTTTGCTGATCAAGTTATGGGTGCATAGGCTGATTTCAACAACATGGAACCTTCAACTGTTGTCAGTCCTATTCCCACAACTAGATTACATTCTATTCATCCTAAAGATCAAATAATTGGAGATCCAAAGTCAGCAGTACAAACAAGGGGTATGAAAAAGAAGAGTTGTGGATAACATGCTATGATTAGTACATCAAAAACAAAGAATGAAAATTCATAATGATTTCCAGAAACTACTTATTTTGCAGTTTCCCTCTCTTCAGCAGAACCATAAAAATAGCTCAAGCCCTTGACGTTTGAAAGTTGGGTTGACTGCAATGCAAGAAGAGTTGTTAGAAGTTAAAGATTCAAAAGTTTAGTACCTTAGTTTGATCCTACCTTATGACCAAAAGGGCTATTGGTACAAAAGTGGGTGGTAGAGAAATAAGAATGATGAATCGGGGTATAGTATATAGTAGTCAGAACAAAGCCAGGCTTGGTTGCACAACTTTTACAAACAGATGAAGCATTGATTATGATGAGGTTTTTGCTCCTATTTCTAGGATTGAAGCAATCAGGTTATTTTTGGCCTATGCATCATTCATGAATTTTCTTGTGTACCAGATGGATGTCAAAAGTGCCTTTCTCTATGGTACTATTAAAGAGGATTTGTATTTGTAACGCCCAACATCTAGGTTTTGTGGATCCAGAATTTCCAGAAAAAGTTTACAAAGTGGAGAAAGCCTTATATGGTCTACATCAAGCTCCTAGAGCATGGTATGAGACTCTTTCTACCTATCTGCTGGACAATGGATTCTACAGAGGTCAAATTGACAAGACTTTGTTCATAAAAATAGTCAAGGATGATATTCTACTGGTATAAGTATATGTAGATGACATCATCTTTGGTTCCACTAAAAAGTCTTTGTGTACAGATTTATAGCAAATAATGCACAAAAGGTTCCAGATGAGTTCAATGGGAAAGCTCACTTTCTTCTTAGGTTTACAAGTCAAGCAAAAAGAGGATGGGATCTTCATTAGTCAGGACAAGTATGTTGGTGAAATCTTAAAGAAATTTGTTTTTTCTAGTATAAGGACAGCCTAGAGTACTCCTATGGAAACCAACAAGGCTTTAACAAATGATGAAGATGGTGAGGATGTTGATGTCCATTTGTACAGGTCAATGATTGGGTCATTGATGTACCTTACATCCTCTAGACCAGATATTATGTTCTTAGTTTGTGCATGCTTAAGATTTCAAGTTCAACCAAAAGTTTCCCACTTGAATGCTTGAGTAAAAAGGGTATTAGATACCTAAAAGGTCAACCCAATTTAGGCCTTTGGTATCCTAAGGACTCTCCTTTTATATTGGAAGCTTTTTCAGATAGTGACTATGCAGGTGCCAGTTTGGACAGGAAATCCACAACAGGAGGTTGTCAATTTCTTGGTTCAAGGTTAATCTCTTGGCAATGTAAAAAGCAGACTGTGGTGGCTAATTCAACTACTGAAGCTGAATATATTGCTGCTTCTCACTGTTGTGGTCAAGTGCTTTGGATCCAAAATCAGATGTTGGATTATGGATACAATTTTATGCAGACAAAGATTCATGTTGACAATGAGAGTGCTATTTGTGTTGTCAAGAATCCTGTCTACCATTCTAAACAAAGCATATAAAGATTAGCATCATTTCATTTGAGGGACTCCTATGAGAAGAGATGTAGAGTTGGTAGTTACACACTGATAATAATGTAGCTGATTTGCTCACTAAAGCTTTTGATATGAGTGTATTTAATTTTCTAGTGGCAAGCATTTGTATGCTTAATCTGTAGTTGCATGATATCAGGGGAGGTTAATGGTGTTTAAGTGCAGTGGAGTATACACAAGTGCAATTTGGATTGAATTTAGAAGGTAAACATGATGATCAGTTACTTAATACTGCTGAGCTTAGCTTTCTGTATTTGAAGAAACTTTGTATTGCTGGTACAAAAAGTTTATACTACTAGGCTTGGTTAGTACTGCTTAGTTGTCATTGGTAGATTAATGCTTGACATGGTTTGGAGATGCTTTTTAGACGAATTTGAAGCTTAATTTGATATCTCAAGGATTAGTACTGCTAGGTTAAGCAAAGCAGTATGGTTGGATTTGGTGTGATCCTAAACAACTAGAAGTCTTCAGTGGAATGGGTTACAACTGGTATGTTGTTTTGGTTAATAGTTCTTAACTTTTATTCATGGGCTATGCATAGATATGGATCCTCATGAATTCTCACATGTCTATCTAGTTCTTTCTAGTGTGCTTGTGATGAATAGAGGCAGGTTATTGCATAGTTATTGGAGAACAAGTTAATACTGTTAGACTAATATTAATATTGTTAGACTAATATTAATACTGGTAGACTAATACTAATACTGCCAGACTAATATTAGTTTTGCTTGTTTCCGTTAATACTGTTGGTGCATAAAACCTAGCACTTGAGGGGGTGATGGTTTAGAACACATCCTTGAACACCCCCCACCCCAACCCACACCCTCTATTCACAACCAAATGTTTCTAAATCTCAAACAGAACCACTTCCAACTGAAACACCTCTACCAATTTTTCATGAACCTCAAATTGAAGCTCACATTGAGCAACTACTCCCATCTCTAACTACATATCAAAGAAAAAGAAAGACTCAAACACGTAAGAGAACCAAAAAGGACACTAAGTTACCTCAGACTAGTGTACCTCAAGACCTTGAAGCAAATGAGGTTGTCCATAAGGAAGGGGATGACAGTGTGGAAAGGGCTATCACTATTGCTGCTAGCTTAGATACAGCACAGGACAGTGATAACATAATTAGGACCCAAACTATGGCAATGCCTAATGTTGACATTCCTCAAGGAATGGATTCAGGTGGCAGTCCCAGGCGCCAAGATACAATAGGGGGTGCTCCTGCTCAGACTAGGTCTGAGAGAGTGCTTGAACAACATATTGAACCACCTTTGTCAGAAGGTCACACATCTAGAAGTCGAGAGGGCATGATGGAATATCAATTTGAATTGACGGATAATGTACTAATCACACCCTATGATTCACCTCTCCCAGGAGGTTACACACTTAGAAGTGATGAGGCTAGACTGAAACTACAAAAATTGATGACTATGTGTACAAAATTGTCATAGGTGCTTGACTTGGAGAAAGAGAAGGATGCTCAAGCTGTGGAGATCCTCAGACTAAAGAATAGAAGTCAGAGATTAGAAAGACAAGGAAGTAAGGCACTCACAACCAAGAAGGAGAAAATACAGACAGGTTGAGTCTTCAGATGATGATTTGAATGAAGAGGATGCATCCAAATAGGGGAGGAGCAGTGACAAGACAGAGCCAATGTTATGCAATTGCTAAAATGGGAATTGCATGAAAATTGTGGAGTTCTACACTCTGTTTATGGCTGGTACACTACTGGTGATTAATATGCTATAGAGAAAAAGTACCACTACTAATGGATTTATAGGAGAATATGTTGAACTTGCAGTTTTAGAAGCTGAAGAAAGAACTGTACTAGGGCATTTCAGCTTATCAATTCATCAAATCAATGCTTGAAGAGTAGTAAAATGTTTGGATACATCCTCCTAATGACCAAGATGCTTAAACTAAAGAAACTTGATGATTGATAAGTAAATATCAAGTTTAGGGGAGGATTGTTAGGAATTTTGAGTTACTACTGCCAACACTACTTTACTACTGTTGGTTCAAGATTGATACTGCTGCTAAAGACTGAAGAAATAGACTAAGTAGTTAGTACTGCTAGTTATATTAGTTAGTACTGCCAGTATAAATGTTAGTACTGTTAGTATAGTTAGTACTGTTAGTTAATACTTAGTGTTGATAGTATTATATAGTTAGTACTGCTAAAGTGATATGCATGAGATATATTAGGAATAGATATGCATTTTCATTATACGCGTTTTGTAAGCCCATTAGGGTTTCCTTGATGTATAAAAGAAACCCTACGGTATAGTTAGAATTATCAATTGATAGTTAGTTATTCTGTAACCTAGGAAGAATATTTGCAATCAATATATTCAAGTTTAGTATTCATTGTTCTTCTTAGTATTGCAAGTTAGATTCCGCATAACTTGTAGTATTAACAATCATAGTTTCTCTTATAGTTAGTTTAGATTTATCCAGGTTAACTAAGCTTTAACAGGCTAGAAGATATGTTCATTGAGACTTCACACAAACTTTGGTAAATAACCAAATACACTTTCAATAATTTCTGCACTTGAATCATCTAGCTATAATCATAATACATGCAATATACATAAATTAACCACATAAGAACATAATTAGAATGCTCATAATGCTTTCAAGAAAATCAAACTATGGCTTCCCCTTGCCTATTAAAATTGGACGAAACCCAAGACCAAACCAAACAAACTTTTTTAATTAAACCTCTTGCTAATAACAATAATCTAGCCCTTTTAAACACCCCTTTATACACGAAATTCACATGAACAAACCAAAAATTCAACTTCTTCAAATCTTATTGCATGTGAGGTTTTAATAGTGGGTTTTGTAGCTCTTGAAACAAGGATTAAGAATATATAATTTGATTCTATTGCATGTTGGAAAATAAGCCAGAAGAGGGTGTTTGTGGTGGTGGCCGGTTCGTAGAGAGCAAGGAGAGGGAGAGAGTGAACAATAATTGGTAAAAGATTTATAAGTGTGAGTTGAGGTTGTATTTATAGAAAACAACTTTGGAAACTTAGCAATTTAGGTCCCTCCATTCTCAATCTCTACTAGTATAAAGCATTTCTTTTATAAATAAAATCGGCCAACAACTCGGGTCACACCACTTTAGTAAATATTTTAAATCTGTCTAACGTTAAATCACGTAAAACACGACCTTTAAACACGGTTTTTAAAAAAACTCAGGGAAACGCCATAAAAATAACATATTCACTCTCTCGGAGCAATAATATAAATTTTTCTGACTTTCTTAGACGCTAAAAACAAATAGAAACTCAATCACGGCATGAAATTACCTTATAAATGGAAATTCTCATCAAAACCTTATATAATATAAGGATCATTATACAATGAAAGCATTATGGATTTATTGGGCTAGAGGTGATGATGAAGTTGAACTCACCGACGAAGAATCCTCTAATTCTAATGATGAAGATAAAGTTACTAAAGATATTGATGGATTTTAGACTTACGAAGAATATAAGGATGATTGGATATATGAGTGGAATAAAGATGTGCCATGGGTGCATGAAAGACCATGGACAGAGAACGGAGTGTGGAAGGAACCAACTCCAGTTAAACATCATTGAAAGCCATTTAATTATAAAAGTAGGTATTCGGAGTGGCCTACTTATAGCTGGAGAGAAGACGGATATTGTAATGGAGGAAACTTGCCTGGAGCTTACATAGTTGGAAACATACTCCCTTACCAAGATTTAGAATGGTACGATGCTTTAAAGAATAGCAAACTCAAAGAATAAGCTTTAAAAAATAAAGCTATCATGGAAGGAATGATTGACGATAATGATAAATCAATTAACGATGGTTGGAGAAGATGGGACAGCTATGAGATTGCCAACCATGATCGAGAAGAACGAGAATATGAGAATGAACATGAAGATGAAGAAAGATGTGAATGTTTGATGATCATGAGTTGCCGGTTTGCACTGTAAGAAGATTCGAGATGATAAAGTATTCATTCGGATAAGACAAAGAGTATGTTGTTGTTAAAGAATATAAATACGAAGATTTTACGAGCACAAGCAAAGATGCATGCAGAGCATACCAAGAAATCTTTCGCATGATGGACGAAGGATGGATGGTAACAAGAGCCGAATGAAGGAAGGAAAAAGTCTAACTTAAAGACTAGCTGAAAGAAAAGTGCTTCCCGGGAGACAACCCGGATTATTATTTATTTTTATAGAGTCTGTCTTCCCAGACATCAATACGGCGTATCCGTTCTATAGCATACGGCGTATTGAATGTATGGACGTTATCAGTTCTTTATTTTTATGCACTTTAAAACTTATTGTCAGTTATGTTAATACGGCGTATTCGTGTACATGATACGGCGTATTCAACAGACTGACCCGTATTTGGATACTTTTTACAGGATTCTTAATACGACGTATTCTAATTTATGGATACGGCGTATTGGTCTCCTGTACAGTTTATTTAGCTTATTTAATTAACCGTAGATACCCGAGATAGGATTTTGCATGTTTTTCCTATATTTTGCACAGGACCTCGCTGCAAAGAGATCGACAAAGTTGGTGAAGTATCTACAATCTAGAATTTTTGCTCATAAACTTAACTTGGAGAATCTACCGAGCAAAATATCAGGGGAGTTTCTCATACTAATTCTTTTTATTCCTGTTTTTAATGTTTTATCTATACAATGAGGACGTTATATAACTCAAGTAGGGGGTTGGAATTAGAATGTATATTTGTCCTATTTTTCACATAAAATGCTTAAATTATGCTTAAATTTAAAAAAAATCAAGCATACTTTTGTGAAATTACTTGTTACATAACCTGCACACAATAACCCTTATTAGATATTGTGAGGATTTAACCTTATTTGCTTCTAAATGTTTACCCAAATTCCACAAAATATGAGTGTATTAATGATGTTGTAGACTTTAGAGCTTGGCCTGGTATATCTATTCGAGACCACAATAATGAGTACTATGGATTTAAATGGAGTAACTTATTTAAATTGGTAAATTTCTAGGATTACACCCAAAAAGCCTTTATATGTTGTTTTATTAACTAACTACACTGTTAGTTAAATCCCCGTATAAACCCTTTGTTTACTCTCATCTTAAGAGTAAGATACCCCTAGAAAAACCTATAGAGTCAATCCTTTATGAATAACACCAACTGTTTTTTTCGTTACACCTTAGCCTACCTTGTTAGATTAAGTCTATTTATCAGCTGCTAGTTGCTTAAAGTGTAAAGTATGTATTTCCTGAGTCTTGTGTCAGTTTTCTATCTTTGGTACGGTTGGAAAGAAATTTGCACATTTCAAATGAGAATGTATAAAAGTAGTCAAAACTCATGTATTTTTATACCAACAAAATTATTGGTACGTCCGAAGAATGAAGAATTATCGAAGGAATTATCCAGAGTTATTATGATCGCGAAGATGGTGAAATTACACACCGAGTTTCGTAGTTAGTATATGAAAAAAACAAAAAAATTAGAAAAATCGCAACAAAAAAGAGGAGGAAAGTTTGAAGATAATCATTTCGCAAAAGCTTAGACCGAAGGAATTATATGAAGGATCGAT
>BQNB010120371.1:0-20647 GCA_026074375.1 Tanacetum coccineum
GTGTAATTAAGCACATACCAGTGAGATTCATCATTGAATTCGAATGGAGTATCTTTTTCAAGCAACTTAGTTAGAGGACAGGTAATTTTTGAGAAGTCTTTGATGAAACGTCGGTAGAAACTGGCATGTCCTAGAAAACTTCTAATGCCTTTGACATTAGTAGGTGGTGAAAGTTTAGAGATTACGTTGATCTTTGCTTTGTCAACTTCAAAGCCTGCACCGGACACTTTGTGTCCAAGCATAATTCCTTCTTTAACCATAAAGTGACATTTTTCCTAGTTAAGAACAAGATTTGAATCTTTGCAACGTTGTAGCATTTTATCGAGGTTTTTTAGACAGTTGTCGAAAGAGTTTCCAAAGACTAAAAAATCATCCATGAATACTTCCACGGATTCTTCGATCATGTCATGAAAGATAGCTAACATGCACCTTTGAAAAGTAGCGAGAGCATTACATAGACCGAAAGGTATTCACCTATAAGCGTATATTCTGAAAGGGCATGTGAATGTTGTTTTTTCTTGATCCATAGGATCGATTGGTATTTGAAAGTATCTAGAAAAACCACCGAGGAAACAGAAGTATTTATTTCCTGCGAGTCTTTCTAACATTTGATCCATGAATGGCAACAAAAAGTGGTCTTTTGCGGTTGCTTCATTGAGTTTACGATAATTGATGCATACTCGCCAACCCGTAACGGTTCTTGTTGGTAAAAGTTTATCTTTTTCGTTATTGACAACTGTGATACCACCTTTCTTGGGTACACAGTGGATGGGACTTACCCAAGGGCTATCGGCGATTGGATATATAATACCAATGTCGAGAAGTTTAACGATTTCTTTTTAACAACTTCTTGCATGTTTGGATTTAATCGTCTTTGTTTTTGAACGACTGGTTTCTTGTCATCTAGGAGTTGAATTTTATGTTTACAAAAAGACGGACATATTCCAGGAATGTCTGCTGTCTTCCAAGCAAAGCTTGCTTGTGTCTTTTTAAAACAACGATGAGATTATTTTTATTATGCCCAGAAAGCTGAGATGATATAATCACTGGAAGAAAAGAAGGTTCTTCCAAGAATACATATTCTAAGTTATCAGGAAGAGGTTTTAATTCAAGATCAGAAGGAGGTTCTTCAAGAGACGTCTTGATTTTATAATCGGTGTTAAAGGTGATATTTTCGAATGGTGGTTCTTCGGTGTCGGATTCAGATTCAGAGTTCTCATCGATGGTCATTACCATGAATTCATCGAATTTAACAAAGAGTTTTTCTTCGAGAATAGTTCCTTCGATGGAATGAAGGATTTTACTCCCTTCATCGAGAAGAGCATCAAAATCCTCTTCTAATATTTCATCGATAACGTCAATACTGAAACATGTATCATCGTTTGAATAAGAGTGTTTCATCGCAGAATTGATGTGAAAGGTCATTCGTTCAGTACCAACTCTAAGATTGAGTTGTTTCTGTTTAACTCAAATTACTGCATCGGCAGTATAAAGTAAAGGTCTCCCTAAGATTAGAGGAACTTTATTGTCTTCTTCCATTTCGAGAATAACGAAATCTACCAGAAAAGTAAATTTACCAAATTCAACGAGCATATTTTCAGCTATTCCAATAGGGTGTTGGAATGATTTGTCGGTAAATCTTACACTCATTTTAGTAGGTTTAAGAGTTTCAAGAGATAATTTAGCATATAGAGAATATGGCATGAGATTAATGCTAGCACCAAGGTCGGCTAGAGCATTGCATGAGTAAGCTTTATTGAAGTTACACGGAATAAGAAAACTTCCGGGGTCTCCAAGTTTGGGAGGAACTTTATTTTGAATCATAGTGGAACTTTCATCGCTAAGGAAAGCGGATGAGATTTGTTCGAGCTTGTGCTTATTACTTACGAGTTCCTTGAGAAATTTTCCATAGTTTGGCATTCCTGCTAAAACATCGACAAGAGGTACATTGATTCGAATGGCTCAAATCATGTCAAAGAATTTACCATATTGGGCTTCCATCTTTTCTTTTCTAAGGCATTGAGGATATGGGATTTTTGGTTTATATGGTTTAGGTATCAGAGTTTCTTTGATAGGTTTTGGAGTTTGAGATTTCGGTTGAGGTGTAGGTTCCTCATCTTCATCTTCACTATCAAAATTGATAGGGTTTCAGAATCATTTTGTTGATCATTTGGGTTAGTAGGTGGGTCACAGGATTTACAACTTCGTGTAAATGCGGCATTTACATGCTTGTTTCGAGCTTGCGGTGGTTGGTAAGTTTTGTGAACTACCTTTTCGGGTTAAGGTGCGTGTTACTAGGATGAGATCCAGAAGGTCGGGACAGATTGCTTGTCAGAAGTATGTCGAATTTGTTTAATAGAAAACCTTTGAGATTTTGAATCAAGCTTGCTGGTTTTTGGTTGTTGGTTCTAGTTGTTTTTTGATATCACATAAGGTCTTGACAAAAGAATTGGTTGAGTGTTGAGGTTTGATGAAATCGCTAAGTTGCTTTTGAAGATCAGGTTTATCATCAGAGTGAGATTGATAGTTGTCTCGGTTGTAATCGTTTCTTCCGCTTGAACGCCAGTTATCACGGTTGGTATCACGGCCGCGGTAATCATTGTAAAAACAAGTATGACAGAAAGTTTGCATGAATTTGGCTTCTTCTTCACGTGACATGGGTATGTCATCATCGTCAAGGTTTGATTGTTTTGAACGAGATTGAAAATCTTTTATAATGTAGGCATCTCATTCATGTGATATCATGACATCCATTCGGGCCATAATTTTGTTAGTGTCATAATTACTGCTATCTTCAACAGAGAAAGCAACGGTTTTCTTAAGAGATGATTTGGTTTTTTGGTTTTTAGCCCAATCGAGCTTAGTTAGACTTTGTTTCGAGGAGTAGGTGATACGCTTGATTTGGTGGTTGTTTTAGTGAATACTACACACCAAATGTGCATTTGAGAACTCTTGGGTTGATTTCGTTGAGCCTGGTAATGATTTTGATAATGTTGCCTTTGGACAGGTTGTGACCATGGTAGTTCCTAAGCATTTCCTTCATACGAAGCCAAGCATCGGTTAGAGATTCGTTTTCATGTTGAGAAAAGGCTTGGATTTCTCTAAGGAGTCGATCGAAAAGAACGTGGGTCGTATAAGTATCAACATAATGAAAAGCGGTTCGAGTTCATCCAACGTTGAAGACCTTGTTCCTTGTTGAGTTCATTCAACCATGTTTTTGCTTCTCCAGTGAGTGATAGGGGAAACATCATTAGCGGACAACTTCATTCTCGGTGTCTATATATTTAAACATAATCACATATTCCAAGGAATTCATGAATGCGTTTGTGAGGATCGGTTTTGGTTCTACCATAAAATTAGTTTCCCTTGATGAGAGTCAAGTGGTTACCTTTAATGGTGAACTCGTTTGCGGTTCTGGAATGTTATCTGCGGATCCGGGAGTCTAGAGCGACAAACTCTGGTCGCCGCACACTGGGTTAATCATCAATTGGATCGTAAGTTTCGAAGAATATCAGGAGTAACTGAGTAATTGATGTCAGTAGAATTCTGGTCGATAGTAATTCTCGGGTGTTGAGGAGGATTGTTTTCTTTGTTCGAATGGAACTCTTCTGTTTCGTCGACGAAGTCTTCGATTCAGAGTACGTTCAGGTTCAGGTAATGGTTCAACAAGTTTAGAGTTGGAAGCACGTGTATGCATCCAAGGGAGAATTTGTTTGGGTCAGTTTTCCAGAAAACTGTACGGTGATTTTTTGAAAAGAGGAATGTAGAAAATTTATTTTGTAACTGGTTGATTACAAACACACTTTTGCAATCCCTGGCAGCGGCGCAGAAAAACTTGTGGGGTCCTCGAAAGATTTAGATTTATAAGAATGAGATTACCGGTTATTGAGATGAAAAACTGCGGGTCAAAAGTATAATCCCAATACTGTGGTACATTCTTTTTTAGGTAAGACCAGGTCGTCCACAAGGGTGTGCAGTAGTGTGGGTAATCAGCTGAAAAATAAATTTTAACAAATGTGAGAAAATGGACTACTCGGATAATTTCATATAATTCATAAGCAGTGGTAATAGTTGCGATCTTAGACGTAGGACTTTGATTTATAAAAAGTATTTTCTCATCAGGGAACACGGTTGTTAAAAATTTAACTTGTTTTAAAACTTAATTGACTTGTGTTGCTTAACTTGATTAAATGTGGCACTCTAATTCAAGTTTACTATTATGTCAAATCTATTTTATTTATCAAATAACATAAGTGGATTTTCTGTCTCTGACGATAAAGAATTCAAGACAAATCTTTAAAACTATTTAGATCACAAAGGGTCTTTCGACTATTCGGTGTGGAGTAGTATAATCACTAAAGTTGATAATTCAAAGTTGATAAGATAAGATACGATAGAATTGTAAAATCTGTAAGCTTAAGATTAACAACGTCGTAATTCTACAATTTGCTTATTCTATCTTTATTTATTTTCACTGAGTAGTCATGAGAGATTTAGCCTCTCACGGCTATGAAGTTCATAATAAGATTAAGTAGAGTAACAGAAATCATACTATATTCGGGCAGAGTAGGATCAAATCTTTTTTCCTCCGCAACAAGTATGAATCGTAATACAACCTTATTTGACTAAAACTATGATAGTATTCTTCTTTGTTCTTCGTGGTTTGATCCTCAATCTTTAAAGTAGTATGGTGTTTTTGGGTTTGGAGATTAAGAGATGATGGTGTGTGAGAATGGAGATTGACCTCAATGCGCCCCTGCCATGAAAATGAGCCACTTCTACGATTTTGCTCGATTTATAGGAAATTTCTGGGTCGAAGTGCGGCGCACACAAAAGATTGTGCGGATGCACTTTCAGTTGTGAGATGCGAGGGTAATTGAGTTGAGACTTATTAATTTTCATAGTGGAGGGGAAGTGCGAACGCACAAATTATTTGTGCGGCTGTAATTGGGGATATAGTGATTCTTTATTTAATTGGACTTTAATTATTGAAATCTCGGCCGGTTATGGGCGAGCGCACAAAGGGTAAGTGCGAGTGCACTTTGGATCTTTTCGAGCCGTGAGTTTCTTTTGGTGTTTCTTGTTTATGTGTTTGTTTTCCAATAATCGTAAACACACTGGCGGACTTTGAGTGCTCTGAGTTCGGGATGGACTTCAAGGGACCCGCTCAATTAATTTATGCTATTAATAGCCACGTAAGTTCACTAGATAATTTGATAGAATGGATAGAATATTCGCTGCGTAAACCATGTATATTTAGGCGTGGAATCTGTATGGACTCGATTCATTCGCCTTGAGGGGGTTGTAAAACCTCACATTGCGCCGGTTGCCTGACGTTTGCTGGGCTAAGGGGTCGATTATAACCACACGGTGAGAATCGAAACACGAGGAATTGCTCGCATGTGTAACAACCTGTAATAGGTTGACTGGTTAACAAATACAAGTAGTATAAAACATAAAGAGAATTGTATATTTTTACTAATGTTTATGTTTGGTTTACCCCAGTTTATGTTGGTATGTTCGGTTAATTATGTGTCGGTTCATATCTTGATGGAACGAGACTTTAACGAACAGGATACAATCGATTGTTTTATTAAACGATTATGAACTCAAAAATTCTGCCCGTTAAGTGTTGTGTTCTTGATTTGTGTCGATACAATTAAACGAACGAATGTGATCTAGGCTTTGTCGGGTTCGCCGGTGGCGTGTTTGACAGCCTTATAATTTAGAGGAAAAAGAGTTCCTTCCAATTAGAATGAAAGAAAAATTGTACAATTGATTACGGATAGAATGAACCAAAACTTTTAATATTGCTAGTGGTTCCTTAAGTCTAGTGTTTTACTCAATTTACACAGGGATGTGTATCAAAGTATAAACAGTCTTTAAAATGAAAAGGTAAGACACTAATGTGAATTTGTATGACACGTAGCAATGACATGTAGGGTAGTTTTGGTATGTTGAAACAAATTGTTCAGTTTAATGATATTTTCCGTTTTAAAATAATCATGGCGGTATCTATATTTTCTAGTTTTCAAGATTTTTTTTGATCGATGACATATTACATGCTCAAAATATATCACGTTAATCATTTCGGTCATGGTCTTTCGATATGGTAAACAGATCATCTGGTAGGGGTTTGTTTGTTCATCTTTGCATCCAAGTATTATGATTGATGAGATGCTGTTTTGCACGTCACCAAGTTATTATTTGCATCCAAGTATTATGGTTTAATAATTTTCATCTGTTGCATTTTCATTTCGTTTTGTTATTGTTTGCATCTTCAATTGATCATCTTTGCATCTTCATGGATCATCTTTGCATCTTCAGATAATATGCTATACCCACTCACTCATCAACATTTTTTGATATAATAATCGTGTATAAAAAAGTCAATAAGTGTTCGATGGACGATCGTGTCATAGAACAAACTCTAACCCCAAAATAACTGAGAGGTTTTTCCCGATTCTCCCATTTTAATATCGATGATTTTCATCGTATTGTTTCAAGTTTTCTTCATTAATCATTTTAAAACATCATCATCGAGTTCTTGTTCGTCAGATTTATCGATCGTGTGATATGTCGGAATTGGTTGAAATAAGTGCAAAGTTTATGAATTTGTACAAATATTTTTTGGGGAGAGTGTTGAATATGTAAAACTAGAATACTATATAATCTGTTGTTTGTAGCATCAAAATAGGACGTCTATGATTTTTGATTGCAATTGGAATGTTAAATTGTACGCAAACTAAAATCGTTAGGAAATTATCTACACTTGAAAGGTCAATGAATAGTTGTACAAAACTACTATGAATCTTGAACCATGTCGTATGGGGTAGTCAAAGTCCAATAATCCAACAGTTCTTATCTTCTCTTACTTTTTTATTTTAGGCATTGGTTTTACTTGAACTCTTCCTTACATACACAATGTTGAGTGTTTCGGGCCACTTACAAACTTATACACATAATAATAAAATAATTTCAAAAGTTAAAATTATATTGGTGGGTTATTCATTTTGTTGTCAAATGCTTTAAAGTTTGGGCCACTTTAGTATGGGTTTTAAATTGAAAAGATATTAATTGTTCGTTTGGTTCTTTCTTTTATAAAAGGAATGTATATAGAAATGAAAACTTGATAAAAGACCTATTAGGTTGGTTTTGAGTGGGTTTGTTTATTTTTGTGAGTCATTTTCTTTTCTTTTTCTCTGTACATCTGTAAATCTTTCTATATTAATTAATATTTCTTTTGATATTATATTTTTGTATAATAGGTTTTTTTATTGAATTGTAGATAAAAAAAAAAATAAAATAGATTTAAATAAAATATAATTTCTTTTTTGCTGATATACTTTATCGATCAAATCCAAATCGTATACCAAATCTAGAAATTGTGAGCATCCAACCTCACTTATAAACCAAATGAACCTTTAAACTCCACTTGAGCAGTGAGATTATGGGCCGTAGCAATCATCTCATTTACGACTAACGTGCTGCGACTCATTTAGAGTCCATGACATATCAAATGTGAATGAAATTAGACTCCACTTGAGCAGTGAGATTATGGGCCGTAGCAATCATCTCATTTACGACTAACGTGCTGCGACTCATTTAGAGTCCATGACATATCAAATGTGAATGAAATTAGACTTGTTCTCTAAATTTAGCAATAAAGAGTACCATTGTAAAAATTACATAATGGTATACATCTTGAACGTGCATGAAGTATAAATTCCTTCAAATGGACAGTTCACTTGTTTATCTTTAATTGCGGAATACATAAAAATCAGTAGGTAAATATAGCCGGGAATGAAATCATATGCTTTTTATTAACAAGTGGAATCTTTTACTTAGTAAAGGAAAACGAAAAGTGGGTACTTTTGCATTTCAAAAAAAGAATATTTCTTTATTAGGTATGATGCTTCTAATTTTTTATTATTTTTAAATATATGTTTAATTAAAAAGCTTAAATACTTTCAAAATTGACATTTTGGGGTTGAGAAAATATAATGGTAGGGAGAAGAAAAAAACATTAATAAAAATTATATGTGTCATATTATAAGAAAAATTTTTTAAGAGAAAAAGAGGTAATTATAAAACTTGGGTGGGTTGTAGTTTAAAATAAAAGTATAGAGAGTTAAGTGTAAATGTTATAAAGTTATGAAATGTTTTATTATAACTCAAAAAAAAAAATATCATATGTAACCCCTTAAAATTTCATAACTTATTGTAAAACAAAAAAAAATAGATTATATATGTTTATAGGATATATTATATAGATATAGATATTATATTTTAGGAGTGTAGGATATATATTTTTAAAAAAAAATAGTACTGTTACAAACCCCCTGTGCGTTTGTGCACGAGAATTCAAACTAGTAACGCAAGAATAGAATATTAGGTTACAAAATTATTCACCACACCACAAAGAAGCACGCCGAGTACCATATTAACATCCAAACACAACACTAATTTTCATCAGAACTAACAAGAAACATACTTTTGATGGAAAACGATTTTGACGTTTTCCTTGTAGACGGTTTGCGTCCCTCTTAAACTAACAATGTGGACCCATCTTTGGCCATCTCTTTTGTCTGATCACAATCATCGCAAAAACTCTAAATGCGCTTTTCCGACTATAACCTGCACCTTCAGTTACTGTAAATGTTCTGCGCAAGAATTTGTGGGGAACGGTGTCTTTTTTACTGGACACCGTTGTAAAACAGCGCCTGAGTGGGACACAACTTCTTGTTAGAAGTAAACTCGATGAAGTTGTTCAGTTTTCATCTGGCTCAGTCTCGCGCATTTTCTTGGGGTCCGGCAAAGTAACTATAGCACACATTTGAAGAACATTATTACGTGTAACTGGTAATGTTAAGTTAATAAATGAAACCGCAGTAAGAAAAAATTCTAAGAGATACATACAGAACACAATGATTTAAAAAAGGAAACAAAACATAACTAAAATGTCGAAAACAAACCATATTAGATCTTCTTTGGTTTGTAAAGTTCATAGATTGAAATTGAAGCGATTCAACCTACATGTGTTGGTTTGTTTATAAACCTAATTATACAATTAATTAACACGAGTACGCAACGGAAGTAATATTGATCATCGGTGTAGAACACAATAATTAACAAGAAAGAAAAACCTATGTACCTCTTAAGCACGACAAAGATTCAACGTTGGAAAGGTGACCGTTAAACACAGTCTGTGCTGGTATACGCGTGGGTTATACAACGCGTAACCATTGGAATCAAATGTATCGATGGCCTCTAAGCTTTCACGCACTATACGTTGTCTGAGCAAAATAACGAGGTATGCTAGTACTACTGTAGTGTACAACAAAAGATCCTTTTGTTCTTGGAATCAATGAATACGATTGGGCGAACAAATAATCATCAAGAAGTGATGATTTGAGTATCAAATACGCAAAAGGTATTCGTTTGTTGTAGTTGATCAAGTAATACAAACCAAACGACCCCACAAAAATTCTTTGGATGTCCGGTCTCGTCAAAAAAAGAACAACATAAAACAAGTAGTCGATTTTTTTGTTTTAGTATATTTTAAGTTCTATGTTAACTAATCAAAACATAAACCATATATATACACTTTATATCCTAATCCTTGTGGGATTCGACTTCTTGCCAACTAAGGATACAAACTAACCCTTTAAACTTCGGTTTATAAATAATTAGTCTCCTCTACGTTCAAACCATTAATCGTTTACTACATTACTTAATTACTCGTATAACTATTTTAACGTTCGGGTGTTATTACTGTGTTACAGTTTTTTCATTAATACTATTTACTCGTCTTTTAACATACTAAAGTGTGCGGTCCCCTTAGGCTCGAGAATATTTGCGGACATATATTAATCATATGTGTCATTATATCCAACAGCTTCCCACTTGGATGTTAGAATTAGATACATAACATTGGTATAGAGTCTAGAACACGCCTCTCGACTATGGCCTCCCAAAAAATGCCGAGTGTGGTTTCACATTGGGCTATGAAACAAGTATGATTTATGAAATTTACAAATCCCATTTTGTGTTTACGAATACCGTTGTTAAATTGGGATTATGGATCAATGTCATTCCATATTTAACGATTCTGTTTCTCATATATGAAGTAATCAGGATTAATGAAAAATTATTGAGACATATTAACATGGAGTTTCAGGTAGGCCATACACACATCCGATTTATTTCTTTTAGAGGGGACTCCAGTGGTATTCTTCGTCAACAATTTGATAAGGTACACAAATGTCTTATTGTCTTACAATGTGTTCCGTTGCGCGCGTTCATGTGGACATAATAACATTCTGACAAGAAGCCTATTATTAGTTACCTTATTTCAGGCAACTTAAAATAAAAGTATTATCAAGAGGAAAATCTTTGCTCATATCGCTAAACCTAACTGAATCTCAAGTTGCTGATGGATTTATGTAAATAAAATTCACGATAAAGATTCATTGATGACGTCGATCCATTTAAAGGGACTCTTCTTGTGGCCGCAGGGGAAGAAAATCCAATATTCATCTTATGAATATCATGTGAGTTTGGTTGGAATGATGCCTTTTTAGGTCCAATATCACCAAATCACTCAGAATTGTCGTAGTTTGTAGATATCTGTATTCCATATTAGTTATCGACAACGGATTGAATTAGAATATTAACTTTATTTTTTACCCCATGTTTTTGACCCAACAGGATTTAAACATGCGCAAGATAGGACACCAATTTATATTCTAAATAACAAAATCTAACGGTTTCATTATCATATAAATAATAAATGATTTACATACCTTATCCCAATACTATTTCAAAACAATATCTAAGTGAAACATATATGACACAATTTAAGATAAAAATAATAAAATACCATGTATCATTATCATAAAATATATTGTTAAAACATCCCTTATCCAAATACTAAACACAGATCTACATGAAACTACTAGCTAAACGAAGTCCCATGCTCTTAGCATGTTGAGTAACCTTTCCTTTCGGTAAAGCCTTCGTAAAAGGATATGCTAGATTGTCATATGTGTGAACTTTAAGAAGGTTACTTCTATGGTAGTGTCTGGCGCCCATCTGAACCCTCGGTTCGTTGGCGATAAGAAGTGCGGCTGAATTGTCGCAAAAAATCTTAATTGGTTCGTTTATTGTTGGTACTATACCAAGCCCTAAAATAAACTTCCTAATCCAAACAGCTTCCATCTCTGCTTCTGAAACAGCTATGTAATTCAGCTTATGTAGCAGGCTTTGCAGTAGTACTTTACTTGGTGCTTTTCTAGTCTACTGCGCTTCCGTTCAAAACAAAAATGTATCATGTCAGAGATTTCATATCATCTATATTAGTCTCAAATCCAGCACTGCAATAGCAATCAACTCGAAGTTCAGCTTCCGGATTTCCACCATAAACCAAGAATATATCTTTAGTATTTCTTAAATACTTAAGAATATTTTTCACAGCAGTCCAGTGAAGTTCACTAGGATCTTGTTGAAACCGACTTGTTATATTTTGTGCGAACGCATCATCAGGTCTAGTGCATCTTACTGCATACATAATCTAACCCACAGCCGAAGCATAAGGTACATTTTGCATACGCTTCACCTCTTTAGGTGTTGAAGCACCTTGTGTTTTTTTCAAGTCAAGTCTTTCTTGCATGGGGGTATGACCACGTTTGGAATTATCCATTTTATATCTCTTTAAGATCTTATCCATGTAAGCATTTTGACTAAGTCCAATCAATCACTTTGACCTATCTCTGTAGATTTTGATTCCAAGAATAAATGCTGCTTCCCCCAAATCTTTCATAGCAAAACACTTTCCAAGATAATCCTTTACACTTTGTAAACTTGGAATGTGATTTCCAATGATGATTATGTCATCAACATGCAGGATGAGGAATGTAACATTACTCCCACTAGCCTTTGATATACACATGGCTCATCAAGATTTTAATCAAAACCAAACCTTTTGATTTCTTCATCAAATCTTTTATTCCAGCTTCTTGATGCTTGCTTAAGACCATAAATAGATTTTTAAAGCTTGAATACTTTTCTGGGATGATTAGGATCAACAAAAACTTCAGGTTGTACCATATAAATGTCTTCATCAAGATAACCATTTAAAAAGATAGTTTTGACATCCATTTACCATATCTCATAATCATAGAATGCCGCTATAGATATGAGAATCCTAATAGCTCTAATGTTAGCGACGGGTGAGAACGTTTCTTCATAACCAACCCCATAGAGTTGAGTATAACCCTTTGCTACAAGACGAGCTTTATAGGTGTGTACAATGACATCCATATTAGTCTTTTTCTCTTAAAAAGCCATTTACTTCCAACAGTCTTACCATTAGGAGGTAGATCAACCAAGCACCAGACTTGGTTATCTTTCATGGATTACATTTTCGCATTCATAGCATCGAGCCACTTATCAGATTTCAGATCTAATATTGCAACTATATAGTTAGCGGGTTCATGGACTAAAAACTCTCTAAAAAACCTAAAATTCTCTCTTCTATGGGCGAAAAAATGGCTCCCTCTATTCCATCAATTCTGATCGCATAATCTTCTTCTTTCTTGATCCGAATATCATATAATACTCTTGTTTAATCTGTTAATCTTATGATTATAATGATTTAACAAGTTTCTTATTTGATTGATGTTTCTCTAAAGATTTAGGGTGCGATCTCTCATTTAGGGTTTGGTGTTTTTTCGTTCTTTAGGGATCTTTATTAATTCTTATCGACTTTCATTATGGAAGTCAGATAGTCCTTCGTGTATTTATATTATTGCCTTCCTTCAAAGGTTTTTCGTGATGAGATAGACGTGGATCTCATAGCTGCTGTGTTGATCTTTTAGTTTTCTTTGTTTAGGGTTTTTTAGGTTTCGTTTTGCTTGTTGCAGTCAAGAATGTCGAATACAAGTGATAAGGGTACTACGTTTGGAGATGGTGCTGCTAGGGTTGGTATGCAGCTTAGAAGTAGTCCAAAGGTGAGTACATCTTCTCCTTTGGTTTCTCCGTCTACTATTATTAACGTGCCCCGAGAACTGTATAGTATTGATGTTGCTGCCACTTTTGGAGTTCCATTAACTACTGTGGGTGACTTGCAAAAGTTAATTAATGATATTGATGCTGGTAAACATGATGAGTTATTATCTGAGTTGACTAATGAAGATCGTATGGAAACCTTGGAAGCATTAGGTTCTATATGTAATTCAATTAAGGTTGATCGTAATAATGCTGATGTTATCCCTTGTAAGGTTTCATATGCTGATGATTCAATTAATCTTAATGTTGATGAATCCACAATACCTAGTGACCCTATCGTTCAGTATATGGACATCAACAAGTCAACATCCAATGCTGAAGTTGCGGGTGGAAGTGCAAAGGATCAACCAAATGTTAATTTCAACTTTCGTACCTTGGTGGCTGATCTCGTATTTGATGGTGTTAACATCTCTATTCCTCGTAAAGTTGTTGAAAAGGTTAGTACTCGCTTTGAACACACTCTATATGGCTACTTTATTGGAAAGAGAATGGCGTTTTCGGTTGTTGAATATTATGCTAGGAACAACTGGGCAAAACGTGAGCTGAAAAGGATTATGATGAATTTCAAAGGCTTCTTTTTCTTTAAATTTGATTCTCAGGCTGGTTTAGAGCCTGTTCTGGAGGGTGGTCCTTGGTTGATTCGTAAATCTCTGATCATTCTCAAGAAATGGTCGAGTTGTTTAGCTTGAGGTTAATGTGGTACTTTAGCCACATTCCATTTGTACTTAACTTTTTTCGGTTTTAATATACTTTACCGGGGTAACCCTTTACCCAAAAAATAAAATTACAGCAGTAAATTTAATAATTGTAAAAAAATCGTACTATAAACCAATTAAAAAAACAAAGGAATATAAATTAAAACTTATAAATTTTAGATTGTAGCATAAACTGATGTGTGTATTGTTTGCTGGGTTTATGTATTTTTCTTAATCGGTGTTAGAGAGATGAATGGATTTGTCAAGAAATTGGTGTGTGTTAATGATGTGTGTGATGAGGTGTCATTTTATACCCTTTTTCAGGTTCATTTAACCCCCTAAATCATGCAAATATGCTCAAATTATGTGCTTGATCGTTCATTTTTATGTTTTTAGCATTTAGAGGAAATACACGTGACTTGGGCTTAATTGAAGAAGAAACAGACAAGACTACAACTCTACACCAACTATCTTGAAGAAAAGCATACAATGTGTGGAGACGGCATCGCCAACTACAAGCGACAGCGTCAAAGTCATCAAGTGACAGCGTCATGAAATTCTAGACGACGTCAGAACGTAGCCGACTTAAAGAAACCCTAGAAGATTCTACGGGGCGACGGTGTCAGGAATATAAAGCGACGCTGTCACGCCTATTTTCCTATATATACAAATCCGTTTTTAGGGTTTTTAGTGTGTAACTTTTGGGAGACGAACCCTAGTTTTAGAAGACTACTTTGGCAGCCTTTAGGCTCATTTTTAGGGTGTCAAAACCCTTTTGTAACGGCCTCAACTGCATGATTTAATCAAGTGAAGTTCATTTATCCTTTATCACTTAATATGTCTATATGTTTTGTGATAGATTCTTGTTCTTCTCTTTTATTTGCCATGCAAGGCTAGATCTATTAGTATTTACTTATGATTACATGAAACTTAGATTGTAGATCCTTTTAATGTTGCTTCTTGTGATGGATGTGCGCGTTAGGCTTTAGAAAACTAACAATAAGATATTAAATTGGCATAGACGTCTAAGGAAACGCGAGTGTGTAGAAAGGATACCATCGGTAACAATCCTCATACTACCTTACCCCTAATATGGTTGATCCCTCTTAAAATATTTCAATTGCATTTAATATATGGGAGATGATTTGCACACTTCAAAAATTGATTGGGACACTCATTGTACAAGCAGATAAAGCATTGTGTGAACTCTGGTACAACTATGTAATCCACAGAATAGAGTGTCTCAATCAATTTTTTGAGTGTGTGTAAATCAATTCCCTTAATATATACTCTTAGGGGGCTTGTAATAGCCTTCATACAACCTTACTTGTGTGTTGCCTTAACGGAATATTAAATAGACGGCGGGTTCGTGTAATTCGTTCATGACTTAAGAAATACTTACACAGATAATCACAAGTGTGACAAAGCAACATGATTAGGAGAAGCAATCTGAGGAGTAGTGCATGATTAAGTAAATACGTTCATTTATCATATAGTTATCACCAAAGTAGTTTAGATTTATTATTATTAGTTTAATTAGATAAAAACAAACTAATGTCTCAAACCATGATTTTACCTGCTTTCTATAAAAATAAAAATACAAAAAGAATCTTCTCTCAACCCCGCAGACCTTTGTTAGATATTGATTGAGCCTTCCCAAACTATTCCTCTAGAAAATGATAACAACCCTCGAGTCTTGCCTATACTACGCTACAACGATTAGGTGCACTGCCTAGGGAGTTGTAAAACTTCTTGTTGAAGTCTTTACGACAACACCATCAAGTTTTTGCCGCCGCTGTATGGGGAATAGTTAGGTTTCGACCATTGTTTAATTTAGGTCTACTCGCTTGATTCCTATCAAGTGAAATTTTTATTTTCGGTATATTAGCTTTCTCGTAGTCTATCTTTTCTTTGTGTTATTTGTTTCGTAAATATTTTTGTTGACCTCCATGGGAGACGAAAATCCTATTCGTGCTCTTGGAGATTACTCCAAACCTAGCCACGAGGGCTACAGGAACACCATTGAGCTCCCCGAAAGGAACAATGTGGTGCCTCTTTGATCCGACACCATCCGGTTGGTGCAAAACGGATGCTCATTCCACGGACTTTGGTCCGAGGATCCAAAACAACATCTTAAGGATTTCTTAAAACTTGTGGACTCACTCGACCTTGATGTTGCAAATAGGGAAAGAACGCGCTTGCGTTTATTTTAATTTTCCCTTCGCGATCAAGCTAGCAATTGGCTTGAACGTCTTCCAGCAGGATCCATCTCAACATGGGAGGATCTTACCACTCGTTTCCTTACTTAATTCTTTCCAACAGGAAGAACTGCAAAACTCTGTAACGACATCCTTATGTTCCAACAACATCAAGGAGAGTCTCTTTCTGAAGCATGGACTCGTTTCAAGGACTTACTCCAAAAAGTCCCTCACTATGGCATCGATCTTTGGCTCCAAGTCCAAATGACCATGTCAATCCCACCACAAGATGAACCATTGACCAATTAGCCGGTGGTAAGCTTCTTGACAGAAACGCCGAAGATTCCTGTGTATTATTAGAGGGCCTCGCCCTCTATGACAACAAAAGTTAGAACAACCCAAAGGACTTCGCTAAGTCGGTCAAGGCAATCTCTTTGCCTTAAGATGTCCCGAGTACATCTGACTGTCGTCTCGTTGAGCTCGAAAATCTAGTCCAGTGCTTGATGGAAGGTCATCTTGCTCCTAAGCAACCTATTCAAGTGAACAAAATCACTTCTTCATGTAAGATCTGCAATGGTCCCCACGACACTCAGTACTGCATGGAAAATCCCGAGCAAGCTTTTGTTGAGTATGTGTCCTCGCATACCGACGAAGCGGGAGGCAAGTGGTACACTTTCAAACCTAAGCAAAACAATCTTGGTGACACCTACAATCCGTCATGGAAAAGTCACAAAAACCTTAGGTGGAGACAACCCCAAAATTCTTAAAATAATTTCTCAAACCCACCTAACCGGTTTTAACCTAACGGTTCAATCCCGAACTGCCCCTTGAACAACAATCCTTAAAGTTTTAACAATCAATCAAATCTCGAAGGATTGGTGTCCAGCTTCATGGCATCTCAAGACGATAGATTGTCCAAGTTTAAAATCGATTTCAAACATCAATAAAGCGAGATGACCAACAAAATTGACACAGTCTTGAAGTCCATCACAGATCGAATAATGGGAGCACTCCTAAGTAACACGGTCAAGAACCCGAAACTGAATGTTAACTCTACCTCTCTAGTTTTTTCTGCTTTTTCTTACCCAACAGAAGACCCTCAATGCTCAACCCGAATCTATAGTTTGATCAACACTATCACAATATGTCCTAAGTGGCCAGACGAATCCCAAAATAACAAGCCAGAAGAAGGAAGAGCAAGAAGAAACGGATAACCTGGAAAACATCAATACCAACCCTTCCTCACCACCTGATCCATCAGTTTCATTCGTAACCGAAAAAGTTTGTCAACTCAATTCATTCTTCGAATCGCTCGGCTTGGTTCCCTAGTCATCCGACGCAAAATTAGTTTGCACAAAAGGGATGAAAGTTACGTGATGTTTATTGAGATAATTAAGAAGAATGATGATTACCGCAAGGAGGAACCTGATGTTGATGAAAACGCTAAAGCAAAAGAATTAAAGGTGGAGTATTTTGACATATTCCCGACTAGGAGCAAACTAGCATATCATAAGTACCTAATGAGTGGCCTAATTTCTTCAATATTTATGAGAAACCCCATCATCACAGAAGGATGTCCGTTAAACCTCAAAATACCATGCAACATTGGACATGTGCATGTGGAAAAAGCCTACATAGATCTTAATTCTCCTATGAATGTCATGATCCAAACACTGTACAACTAGATCATGAGAAGAAAACTTGACCCTAGGGGTGACCCAAACGGGAGAGTAAGCAATTTCACAGGAAGGATTAAGGGGATGCACGTCTTCGTAGGAAACTTCACTTACGTCATAGACTTCATGATTGTTGAGGATATTAGTTCAATCATAGACCCTAGGCTGTCACAAGTAGTACTAGGGAAGCCCTTTGTTGAAATATCCAACATGACTCATGACCCACCCGAAGGAGTAGTGAGATTCACAAACAGGACCAATGAAATTGCCTATAAGATGCCCCATAAGATAGAGCAATATAATTCGCTATCAGATTTGGAGAAAGAACATATAAAATCTGTTTACTTTAGGAACAAGGAGGATAAGAGAAGAGGAGTAGACTATGTAAAGAGCAAGATATTAGGGTTCTATAAGGAATGTTTAGAGCTTGGACCAGAATATTTGACTGGAATTGCTGATGAAGGAGAAGTCACGTAAAGACGTGTGACTTTGAGTCTAGCTACAAGACTCATAAATAAAGAAAAGCGCTTTTTGAGAGGCAACCCAATATTTATTTTCCCGCATTTAAGAGTGTCTTGTGTTTTTTTATTTCTTTATCGTTTATTCTTGTATGTTTGAATATATATATATTGTAATCATGCTTTGTTTTGTTTTTAACTTCGTATTTTTAACAATCAAAGGTATTTTGCATAAAATAAGTGCAGGGGAAATTATCCGGTTGATAAGAACCAATTCAAACATATAAAATAAATTTTTTAGATTAATTCGCGTCAGTTTCGAGTCATATGATTGTAATGATTAATTTCCAAGTTTTATGCAGTATTTTCTACAGGAAACAACTAATAAGATTGCGTGCAGAAAATTTTTCCTGAAAAATGAATGTGAAGTTTTCACAGTTTGTGGAGACGGCATCAGAAAATAGTGCGACGCCGTCTGGATTTTCAAGCGACCGCGTCTAGATTTTTCCTGACGGCGTCAAACCCTCAGACATGTGAAAATTTGAATTTTTCAATTATTTTCAAAAAATAATTTTGCACAATCTCTAAAATTTGTATTTTTATTATAAACCTGCAGAAACCTAGAATTATATCATCACTTTCATCCTATCTTTACTGCTTTCATAGGGTCAACCCTAAAAGTTTTGTTGTATATATCATATCCCACAGATTTTATGCCAGGTGTAGTTGTCTTTGTCTTTGATTTACAGGTTATATTTGATGAGAAGAAGCTTGGAAGTTCTTAGGAAGTTTTATTAGACGATTCTTGGAGGACAATTTAACCAGTTATCGCATGTTTCTTCTCCATATTGAGCAAACCAAGAGAGTACTAGTTTCTTTTACTTGTTTTATTTTCCCTTTATTCGTTTTACGGGTACTTTTAAAGAACATTGAGTACAATGTTCAACTTAAGTGTGGGGGGAAATAAGCCTTAGAAACTATTCCTTCAATTGCCATTTGCTTTGTCCTTAAAATGATGGGTAATATATCGAAACATAGCGTAAAAGGTAATTTTGACCAAAATTAAAAAAAAATTATGACACATACCGACAAAAATCGAGTATTAATAGCGTTTCATGGATAAGAATTTATATGACTAGCACAAAAACCCTCAGAATTCCACCTCAAAAATGTGAGGTTCGCCTTTAGATCTTTAGAAATTCAGGTATCCATTTTTGATACCCAAGATAATTTAGACTTTTGGCTTGTTCGAGTTAAGATTCGAATGCAGTCATATGTGTTTATTTTGTCGTTACGGATGTGTACGTTTGTTCTTTGTTGCCTTTTCTGGAACATTGGTATCGGTATTAAATTATATGAGTGTGCCGGTAGTATATTAAATTCTAGAACTTGTTTTTGTGATACATCCTGAGATCGCATAGTAAGTATTAGGATTTGACAGATAAGAGGCACTAGGATTAACCCATGATTAAAACATGTAATTGTTATGATGATCACCTCGATCATATAACTATCCCACACCCTTGCCATGCACTCATTTTTAGTGCAGGATACCCCTAGTACACCCCTCTGAGCCTATCTTTTTCACGGTTCTCGTAATTTTCTGGTTAAGCCGGACTATTAATGAAGAGCATTGTTAACCCTTAAACCAATTGTTACACCCAAATCGCCTTAGCCTACCTTGTATGTACTCGCTTTTAGTACATTATTGTTTTAACCCAAGTTAATTATTTGAGTACACGGTTGCTAAGTCCTTATCCTTGTAAATACAGTTTTGGGATGATTGGGATTCATGGTAGTATTTATTTCGCGGAAGAATGGGGAAGAAAAGTTAAATCAATACCCCCATATGTTTGTCAAATGATCTCCATGTTATGTTGATCCGCCTCAATTCGGGTCATTAGTTAGATTGTAATTATGAGTTCTAAAACTCAAGTGTAGGGGTGTGTTATAAACCTCAAGTTATGATGTATTTATCAAAAAAAATAGAAAATAAAAAGAAAAAAGATTGATGTAGAGTTGTGTAGAGTTTGTATATCTTTGTCTGAGTTCTTGGCTTAGCGACCCAATCAGCGTGTATTCTTATAAATAATTAGCTAACCCTTTCACCCCCAAATTCACCAAAAAGCCACCCCTAAATATATCTCATCCGTTTCCGTTTCCATTTATTTTATCTTACCCACAACCCTTAAAAGACCTCTTTGATAGTAATGATTAATGCTTGCGCCTAGCGGTGGAGGTTTGATCCTTTATCAAGCCTATGGTAATTTATATGCTATGACAGGTAATGAGTGTTAATTTTCCGTTTCCCATAGTTGTTATAAATTATTTGTAGGTTCCCGATTAACACTTCACTTTATAACCCGAACCACGAATCAAAGAAACTAGAGAGAGAGAGAGACGAAAATGAGAGAGAGATGAGAGAGAATTGAGAGAGAAAAAGAAATTAGATATTTTAGAAATGAAAAAACTAGATATTTTCTAAAAGAAAATATCTATATATATATATGAGATATTTTCTGAAAAGAAAATATCTAAATATATATATATCC
>BQNB010120372.1:0-11495 GCA_026074375.1 Tanacetum coccineum
TCTTTTGAGTCGTTTTCTATGATTGTGTCTGTGATTCATGAAGTAATACCCCAGATTAGCTTCCGCTGCTATATTACCAAAATGGGGGTGTTACATCCACGACAAGTGGGCTTATAATTTAATGCATGAAGTACATGTGCTTGGATGTTTAATATGGCCTTTGAGTGATTTGCTAATTGAGTCGAAAGCAATGCATTCATAGATGCATACATTACATTCGACTGGGGGGCTTGATGACGTACCCCCCTCTCTGGCTCGAAGGTCTCCCATTCGAGCTCAAATATGATCCTCTTCCTAATTACACTATAAGGTCTTCGAATAGTTTAGAGTGGCGTAAAATCATCTTCGGGATGATTACTAGTATGGGAATCCGCCACGCGAAGGCCTATACCCTTCGCGGGAAGTCTTCGACGAAACTAAGGCAAAGGTCTGGCTAAGTTAAAACCCACGTTCTCCCTCTCTACCAAGGCTTTCCCGCCAAGGTAGAGATCATGGTACACAGTTCTTGCAATCACCCCTTAAATCGTAGGACACCCCCACGTTTACCGATTTTTGTGCTAGGCCTTGTCCATCCTATTTTCACACCTATAAATAGATGGTCAGGTCTCCAAGTATGACGAACACTTTCATACACACTCATTTTACCTTACTTTACGCTACAAAGCACATACTTACTCCCACGCCGGAGGTGATTTGCAGGGATACCCCTGCGCTTCACTTAACGTAGTGTTTCCATTTGTGTTGACACAAGTTATCCAAGACTTGGCAATTCTGCAACCATCACAAGAACTCTTCGATCCCTTCAAAGCCTGATCGTGCCCGTATTTGCACAATCATAAAGTCTACTACAGCCACTAGCACACTTATTTTTAATGATTTTTTGTATAAGGGGAAAACGGAAAGGCTTATCCTCATACAATGGAAATATAGGGTAGGTGTGCTCAGTATAGTCTTAACTAGTTAAGTAATGAAAAACATGTTAAAAATTTATTTATGAAACATTTTTCAGAAAAAACTAGAAAAATAAAGGCAGGTATAATCAAATGGGTGTTTATTTCTAATCCCTCCCCCCCCACTTGAGTCAAACTTATGCATATAAAATTGAAATAGGAAGGATTAGAAATGGAACGGATTACTCCCCTGGATTTGCTCGGTGAGATAAAGAGACAACATGCTCTAAGCCATGCTCCAAGTCTGCTTCCTCGAGCAACATCCACCATCACAGGAAACTTTGTTAACAACCAGTATAACGTTCAACTAGACTGGTTTGGGATGCTCCCTTGTAGCTTGATTAGCATCCTAGCACCTAATCATGTGCATTACCTGCATAGCTGCAAGAAAGACTAATACCAAAATCATAAACCTAGATAGAAAGCATCATAGCACAGAATATACAAAACTATACAAAACCTAACTCACTTTTGTAGGAATCACGGTTGCATTTAGCGTATGCAACAAGCCTTTTAAACCACTTGGTGGCCCAAGTTGACGAGTGAAGTCTCGTGAGGGTTTCCAGAGAACATACCCACAAAGTTCATTTACTTGTACACGGTTTAGAAATGTTTAAAAACTTTATTTTTTAGATTTTTAGAAAGAGGTTACGGCGTAACCTCATCAGTTACGCTGTAATTGAGTGGTAATTTTTTAAAATTTTAGTTTAGTTGTTACTGCGTAACCATGGAAAGGTTTTGATATTGGCTAAAATATACATATTTTGTACCCCGTAAAACACTACAAAAGGACTAAAAACACTAAAATATAGATAATTATGTTGCAAATATGTTTGTATTGTGTTTTTATGTCTTACAGGTAAAAAGGATTGAAAACGAAGCAAAAACGGTAATTTTCAGGTGACTTTCGATGACGTTTTCACATTTATCGAGGTCCAAACGAAGTCGTGAATATTCCTCGATCACACCATTGGAAAGAGCACGAAAAAACGAGTCCAACGGTACCGGCCTTTTATATTTAGAGCATACATTAATGGAAATTACTTGACTCAGGAGCATACATTTTTTAAAGGTTCAAGCAATGCCCAAACTATTTTTGGTGTCCCAAACTTGGTAACCCTTATGCCGTAACAAACACTACCAAGTTACGTCATAACTAAATCTAAGACGATTTTTTTTTGTTTCACACAAACAAACAAGCACACAGAAATAGGAGAAGAATAGAAGGTTCAAGCACACACAAGCACAAACAAACACACATATATCAATCAAACAATAAAAAAACTACAAAAACCGTTCCCCGGCAACGACGCCAAAAACTTGATGCGTAATTTCCTTTAAATAAAAACTATGTCAGGTTTTACATTTATAAAACCCTAACTACCTCGACTATTCCTACGCACTAAAGAGCAGTGTAACCTATCGTGTATAGTGTAGTGATTGGTAAGTACGGGTGTCGACCCAAAGAACGGTTTGTGCCTCTAATTGTCTAATTGATTTTATTAATCTACCTAAGAAAGCAGGAAAGAAAGCTTGTTTGAATACTTGAGATTATTGTGGAGTTGTTTTGGTGGTAAGCCCTTGCTTGTCGAAAAGGGAAATGGTATAGTGGCAGACAACTAGGAAGGATGAACGCAATTAATTACAATGATCTTTAGTGCAATGTATTATCGCAATCTTAAAGCCACTTATCTTAAGAGATACACTTAATCCTAAATAGGTGTTCTCCATATTAGCTTGCACTCCTAACCGAGTATTAATGTTAAGGGGTCATGGGTCGACCCACCAATGAATATTGGTCATTCACTTGAAAGAATAGAAAACACTTAGTGTTGTAAGTAACGGTACACCAAGAGTTCTCACAACCTTAACTTAATACTTATTAAGGGCACAAGGATCACTTAAACATACTACATAAAATAATAAAGAAAGCGATAAAACAACAAGATCCTAAGTTGATAATCCAAAAGATAATTAAATAATTAAATGCCAAGAACAAATAATAAAGCACAATTAATAACATAGCAACAATAAATTAAACCGCATGATCTGCTCAATCAAAATAATATGGGTGATTATATTTGACCAAAATAAATTGAAGTATGATTACAAACTATGCTAAATTAATGCTCTCGATCCCCTAGTCGAACGCCATGGCAAACCCCAAAGGGTTTGCCCTATACCTCCGCGTCTGCTACTTTTCTCCCTTTTCTTGTTTTTTGGCTAACCAACCATGTACAGAATGTGATATCAATTCTAGAATGAATTGATTAGTATTTATACTAAAATAAGAAGTTTGGTCCGTTGGCGAGTTTGGTCCCTCCACTTTATGAAGTATCGTATATATTTAATGAAACTTCATATATTTTGTACACGTTGGTCCCCGTGATGAGTCATCATTACGGCGTATCCGCACCGACTATGTTATGCCGTAAACCTTCTGACGTGGCTTTCTATCTTGTAGCGTAAAAATATATTACGACGCAATTAAATCCACACGTTACGTCGTAACCTTTAGTCAGCATAATTATCTTTTCCATAATAATATTTTATGGCGTAACTCCTGCGTGATGTTACACCGTAATGCCTCGTCAGCACCAAATCTTCGTAATTAATAATTGATTACGGCGTAACTCTTGCGAGACATTACGCTGTAATATCTTCTAAGCTTCAAACACGACAACATTATTCTTTGAAAATATAATACCCCTACTAAATAATATAGTAGTTGTAGTATTCTTCATTTGGCTCAAAGTCACATCCTGGAAAAATATAGTAGGCATCCAATGAATTTAGTACCTCTTCTAAATAAATTAGTATTGGTACTATTTTTAGCCATATTTCGCCTTTTTCCGTTCTAATGCCTCTGATTACCTGAATTCGTAAAATAAATGAATTAAGTATCGAATTCATATAAAATTGATATAAAGCAAGGCAATAAACGCGGGAATTTAATATGAAAAGTATTAAATATTTGATGTTATCAAGCCTTTCCATTTTCCCTTATACATATATTCTATAAAAATGAGTGTGCCGGTGGCTGTAGCAGACTTTAGAACTTGGCTTGGTATATCTTTTCGAGACCACCAAAATGAGCATTACACTGAGGTAACTTAGTGTAATCGGTGTAGCTAGGAGAAAAGGCAAATTTTAAGATTAACCCCAAATAGCCCATCCATGTATGTTATGTTATGTGTATATTAACTTTTCACACTGATTAGTCAATCCCCCTGTGAAACCCTTTTATTACTCTCATTTTAAGAGTAAAATACTCCCAGTACAACCTGTTGAGCCTTTCCTTTCATTTTATTAACCCATGTTATATGTTTGTTTTGTTACACCAATCCCCTAGCCTACCCTGTAGTTTCTTTATGTCAATATTTAGGGAGTTGCTAGTTTATTTTGGTTCCACTAGTGAAAGTCGCGGGTATTGATTAGAGGGTATTTCAAGGAAAGTCGGGTTTGGAAGATAGTTGATCTCAAGTGGGGGATGCTTATGTATATATGAGTCTGTAATTTTTATTCTATTGTATCCCTGTCTTGCATAAAAAAATAAAATTAAGAGCATGCAAGCAAGTGGTTATTAGATTGTTCATTGCTGATCATAAATATTAATCAACTTATATGTCGTGCAGTATAGTGGTAGTATTCCCACCTTGTTCAGCTGGCGTTGATTTGACATATCCGTTTTGATGTATGTAAACGGGTATAAATTATAAACTCGTACCATTTCTATCTCTCTTTTCTATTTATGTTCGTATCTTTACAATGAGGGCATTGTACATATCAAGTAGAGGGAAGGGAGATAGAAATGAGTGATTATAGAGCTTATTCAATTAAAATATGTGCTAAATCTGCCCAAAAATTTAAAAAAATAGTACATAATATTTTTTTATTATTCATTACTGATGAAGGCCGAATTAATGCATCTTTCTTGCCTTGTTTACAGAGATTATGAGGCATTACACTACGTTTTATATGCATTAACTCGTGTATTATGAAGACCCCTTGACTCTTGACCCTCGGATTTTGCTTATGGGATTAAATGCGGCTAGTGACGCCATGATTGTGGACATAGGAAACTATTTGTTTTGTTTCATTTTATCTAACGCCAATCAAATGTGTTTCCCATGTCTTTATCCGACCCTTTTAATGATTTTAACCTTTAGCTTGCTCGAGTTAAGAATTTGAGCAATCATATGTGTCTCGCTCATGGATTTAGGCGAGCATGTGTGACTTTGTCGCTTTTTCTGAGCATTGGTATCGGTTAGAATTATTCACCTGTTTAAGCCTATGTGTGTCTCACCCAATTTGCCTTTTTGAACAGTTGCATCTAGACTCTAGTGGTAGAGATTAGTATTCTTTTCAAGCTTATGATAGAATATTCGCCATGATTGAGCAGTTGAGTGATCACCAAAAAAGAAACACATAGATTAGTGAGAGTATGAGTGTGATTCATTTTTCCTTTCGTAAGGTTCTCGGTTTAGCGTTTTATAGCTTAGGTCATCTTTAAATTCATACCTTCCGAATGAACTTCGGAGATATCTTTTTGAGAATTATTTAAAGGGTCTACTTGAGGGTAAGTAGAAGTAAAGTAGAGGGATATTTGATAACATCAAATGTTTAATACTTTTTTATATCAAATTCCCGTGTTTATTGCCTTGTTTTATATGCTTTTTATATGAATCTGGTAATTAATTCATTCATATTACAAGTTCAGGTAATTAAATGCATTGGAACGGAAAGATGCAAGAGATGGCCAAATATAGTACCAATACTACTTAATTTAGTAGAGGTGCTAATTTTGATGGAAGGCTACTAAATCTCTACAAGAAGCGATTCAAGAGTTAAATGAAGAATAGTACCACTACTATATTATTTAGTAGGGGTGCTATATTTTTAAAGAGGTGAAACGAAGAATAAGATGGAAAAATATCAAGCTTTAGAAGAAACTACGACGTAGTTGGATCTTATAGATATGTCGTAGTTAATCATTGTTGGAAAGAGAATTATGTTGACGTTACAACTACGGCGTAGTTGACCCATTATAACTACGCCGTAGTTAATTATTGTGGCAAGGATATTTATGCTGACGAAGAACGACGGCGCAGTTGGCCCATAGTAACTATGTCGTAGCTATTATTTGCTAAAGATAGGAATGTCGCGTTGGCTATGAGAATTTCGGTTTGTTTTTGTAGTTCGGAAACTTATAATACATCGTTGTTAGTGAACTCCATCTAGGGGTTGAAAGTGTTTTTAATATGATATAGATCTTTAGAGGATTAAAGTTTAGATTTCACAAGACAGTCGGGGGCCATTCTTGCCTTTCAACACGATAATATTCAAATTGTGTTTTTTGACTAAATGATATTTCTTTGGTATGTCTTCGTTCTGTTCATGGGTTTCTGTTTACCTGCCTGAGATTGTTTGACATGTGACATTGATAAGAAATGTTGTTGGGGGAGATCGGAGAGTCAGACTGCATGTGGGAGGGATTAGGGGCGTGTGGAGGCGAACCCGGTAGGGGTTTACGGATCGGGATCCAACTTGAAGTGCGGTCCGCTGTTGGTTGGTGCTTTGGTGGGGTGGGGATTTTATCGTATGTAGGTAAAAGTTAGGGGCATTTATGGGGGTTCTGGTTAGGTAAAGTTGTTCGGGGCGTTGGGGTGGACTTTTGGGGTACGTTTATGTGGTAATTTGGTTTGGGAGTAGTAAAGGTGTAGTTGTTTAAGATTATTGGTTGGTGGTGGGGGGGAGTTCATTTGTGGGGGTGGTGTTGTGGGGAGTTGTAGTGGGGTGTGGTGTTTAGGGGGGAGTGGGATTTGTGGTGGGGGGGGAGTGTTTTGGGTTGGTGGGGGGGTGATGGGTTTTTTGGTTTGTGTGGTGGGGTTGGGGGGTGGGGTGTTGTGTTTTTTTTTTGGTGTGGGTTATGGGTGGGGGGTTTTGTGGGAGTGCTCTAGTACGGGGGTGTGTGGGGAAGAGGATTTGTGTTATTGGTGGGGGGGCTTAGGTTCGGTCCTTGATCTACGGTTTAAGTTCTGATTTATTTTACTCACAGGGTTGGGGTGGTTGGCGGACTTTCTATGTTTTAGTGTCTATTTATTTCAAGTTATTTTGTAGGATTGTTCGCGTTTGCTTTTTAAATCGTTAATCGTTAAGTTTTAATTCGCGGTATTGCTAAAATGTATTCTTTCTATGTAATCGGGACTTCTATACGATTAATTGTTAATTCATTGTTAGTGTGTTTGTAGTATCGGATTTTGTGGGGTATTATTATGTTTTACTTTGTTCGTTGTTTTATGTGTGTAGGGTGCGGGATTGGGGGTTTCAGGCTTCGCGTGGCGTTATGTAATTTAGGGGTTGAGGGCTTACCCGGTTCCTCCATAATCGGGGGTCAGCTGATACTTATTAACCATCAGTTTTACACTATACTTAATTATATACATTGTCTAAATCAAATATTCAGTTAATTAAGATTTCATTATATATCAATTGTTAGGCCGGATTTGGGGACTTTGGAGAAAAGTAAGATCTTGGTGGTTTTTGTAGGTCATTGGTGTAGTGGGACTTATCTGCGAGGGTATACCGTACTGTCTTTGGCAATCAAAAGCTCAATACCGTAGACATAAGGTATATTCCCTATTTTGTCATCTTGTCTAGACTTACTATTGCATTCTATTATACTAAACCATTCCCATAAATACATACAAACATTACAATACAACACCAACACACCCCCCCCACCCCCCAAACTAACCCCCCTAACCCCCCACACAAAAAAATTCCCCCCCTACACCACCCCCCCCCCAACACCACCACACCCCCCAAAAACAACCACCACACCCCCCTCAACCCACCAACACACCTCAAACACTTACCAATCCCTAAATATAACCCCCACAAACCCTACAAAACCATTCCCCTTCCTCACTTTAAAACAAATCCAAACACTTCTAAAACAATAAATCACTCCAAATCAAAACACCAACAAAACACTTTTTACTCACAAACATTTTTCCCACACTCCAACCAAATCCAACACACCCCCCCCCCAATTTCGAAACACACCACCCCATTCAAACTTAACCCTCTATAACCACTAAATCACCTATGCTTATAAATGATTTTTATTTCCCATAAACAACAAACACACCAATCCATCGGACCCTCACTCTTTAACATGTTAAAAAGATTACCCCACCCACTTTTCCTCCTTCCCCCCCCCCCCCCCCCCCCGTTGGTTCCCCCCCCCCCCAAGAATATCTGTGCCCCCCTTATACCAAACCCCCCCCTCCGCGCCCCCCCCCTCATTTTGATGGTTCCCCCCCCCCCCCCCCCCCCCCCCCCCCCCCACCCCGCACATCCATGTTTATAAAATGAATACCATACTGTTTTTACAATCTTGGTTAAGCCTAAAAAGTGTTAATGCAAGATTAGGGTTTCTAATGATTTACTTAAAAAGCTTCAAGTAAATGTGTATAAATAACTTGTTAATCTTGTTACCATGGGCTTATGAGGACAATGGATGAACTCTTGGACATTAATATAAGTATCACATATGTCAAATATAGTTATAAAGGATTTATGGTAAACTTAACTAAAGTGAAAAGTACATATTAAAACAAGTTTATTTAAAAGTATTTATACACTTTGATGTTAATGGGGCTGTTTGGAATCCGAATTTCCAACGTGGGTTCATATTTTAGAAAACTAATAGACTCATGATGATTCCAAAAAGGAAGTAATCGAAGTAAAAAAAAAAAAACGGATTAATAACTAGTATGATTCGCTAATTACGAGTTATACGTTAATTAAAGAGTTTATAAAAATAAACTTTATTAAAATTATTCAAAACAGAAAGTTTTGGTATTTGTTTTTACAGATTATACATATTTTTAGGTTTCCAAAACAATGTCAAAGAAACGTATTTTTCGATTTAAAACGAAGAGTTATGAATACGGCATGGTTATACACTTAAAATGTATAATCAAAAATACTTTTATAAAACTATTTTTATAAAAAAGTACTATTCCATGACAGAAGAAACATTAATTTTTGTAAACTTATAAATAAATAGAACTTTCAGTTACGAGAACGTGCTGGAAAGAATTACTATAATAACGGAGCTTTAAAACGAATAAAAATACGACGTTTACGATAAATTCGAGTTTTTAAATGTAATTTTATAATTATGAACAGTTAAAATTTACTGTTCATCAGAGACCCCCACTTTATAACAAATATGTTTATTTTGTTATCAAAGACGTGGTCGAAGAATCGCTAAAATCGGGATTGAAAAACGAATAAGGTGTATTGCATTTACAGGTTAGTTTTGACAAATTAAAATTTATACATTGTAAACTTTTTAAAACGCACTCTTTGATACAGTAAAGTACTGTTCTTAAGAAGGTTTAATAAAAATATTTAAAATTTAATATTTTTATTTATTATGTCTCATTACGTAGCGTAGACGTAAGAAACGCGTCGTGGTTTTTGTTGAAAACGGGTCGTTTAAAACGGGAAAGTTATGCTAGTTTTACTAAAACGATAATTATAAACGTTTTTACTCTATAACAACGATTTTTAAATTACAAATAGATGGTGATGTAGCTACATAGACTCATATATGATATTAGTTAATCATCTGGTACTTTGTACTTATATGATTCTTTTTATTCGTTTAGGTTAGGTTGCATTTGGGGAAGTTTTAGTTGACTCCATTTGCAGTGTGAAGCTCATATTTTGATTAACTCACTCGAGGTGAGTTTATAGCCCCATGTTTTACTTGTTTTAGATAAATTTTTGGGGTGTGAGTGAGAACATGCTTGTTTGCAAAATACATTTACATGGTTGATTACAAATTGGTTTACATACTCATTTACATAGCTCGCTATGGAATACATTACTTGACTTCATTTTTGGTCACAAATACATACTTTGCTTTTGAAATGATTACGGATTAGCTTAAGTGGATTGAACTGTTAATTACCTGGAGGGTAAGCGCGAGGAAGTGAGTGTTATGGTGATTGATTATTGGGGGGGTCGAGTCATGGCGTTTATAAGGCGTGATTTAAAGCGGCACAAAATATGAAAATATTTATAAATTTATATATTTATATCATATTTCAAATATATCGAGCTTACAAAAAGTGTCATACATAAGGAATAAAGTAAATAAACTATCTTTGCATATATAAAAATACGATTTTTATCGAAATTGAATTAAAAAAACTCCACGCATCACGCTTTATTACGTTTTTCCACTCCTCATCACACGTCAAGCCTTAAGCCTAAGCCTTGATATATTACGTAACGTAGAGGTCAAGCCTCGCGCCTTTGCGAGGCCTTAGCGGCGCCATGACGCCTCTTTAGAACAATGCTTATTAGTGTTAGCTTCATTCACATAACTCTTTTTCATTGGTTGAGACAATAAAAAAACTATTATTGCGGTACACATCAAAATAAAACTCGGAAGGAGATTTTTGTAGTTGGTGAAAAAAATGAAACGGGACTTATTCGTGAGTGCAGAATGATACCCTAAACTTGATAAAATGGATTTTCTACTACCCTATACTAATAAACTAAACAATTAATTACTTTTTTCTTTCTAAAAATCATTTTGGTATAATATTTTGTAATAAATATTTTATAGTAAAACTTTTAGCTAGGAAAATATATCTTTTACCTAAAATTTAATTATTTTTTATCTTTTAAAAATTAATACAGTATTTTAATTGATTATTTAGAATAAAAAGAATGTATATATAGCATTGATTTTAAAATATTTCTAGCGCGCTACTTTTAATATATCTTCGTATTATATTATTAAATGTTTGATTCAAATAATTTTTAGATCAACTTATAACTAACTATATAGGAGTTTTGTAATTTTCAATTTATATATGCATATGAAGAAATAAATAGTCATAATTGTTATTGTCTTGAAATTATTTAAAACAAACACTTAAGTATATAATACAAATATATATGTATCAAAGTAGTGCGGTAATTCACTTTCTATAAAGTATTGTTCCATACATAAATTCCCGTATTATATACCGAAGTGTTTATTTCAAATCATTTTGAAACAATAACAATTTTACTATTTATTTCTTTATATGCAAATCTAAACTGAAAATTACAAAACTCCTATATAGTTAGTTATAATTGATTTAAAAATTATTTGAAACAAACATTTAAAAATATAATACGAAGATATATTAAAAGTAGCGCGCTAGAAATATTGTAGAAATCAATGCTACATATTCATTCTTATTATTCTAAATAATCAACTAAAATACTATATTAATTTTTAAAAGATAAAAAATTATTAAATTTTTGGAAAAAAATATATTTGCCTAGCTAAAAGTTTTACTATAAATTATTTATTACCAAATACTCTACTAAAATGATTTTGATTAATTTTTAAAAAGAAAAAAAATAATTAATTATTGAGTTTATTAGTATAGGGTGGTAGAAATTCTATTTTGTCAAGTTCAGGGTATCATTTTGCACCCTTAAAAGTTCAGAGTACTAGATGATCCA
>BQNB010120373.1:0-20646 GCA_026074375.1 Tanacetum coccineum
TGGGCCATGAGCAGTAGCGAATTTGAACAGTATTTATGTGGGCGAAAACGACGTCGTATTAGAGTTCTTTTGATTAAATATAAATATGTCGGACCAAAGCAAACATAGGTTTGATTAAGAAGTTTGTTGCACGACTTTATACATGGGAAAACTAACTTGTTTTATAAAACATATTTACCATCGCATGCCTGCATGGGGTCTTTGGAAATATAACTAGTATATATATGGTGTTCTTTTTTTCCTTTTGAATTTAGCCTATTTCGTTTAGTTTATTTTTTTAAATGGTTTTCCCGATAAATTATATTACTCCAATAAACAGTTAAGTACAACGAATGTTGGTGAATCCTACATCTCAGCCCAAATCTAGACGAAAACAAACGCACCAACTGTGCTTCAAACCTAACATATTATAAGAATGACCTGTCACACTTATAAAACTTACTACAAATGCTATCTAAGTTGACCACATAGATTAATATCAAAAGTATTAGCAAACTTCATTTGAGCATCAGTCAAACCAGGATCATCAAAGTCGTCATCATCGTACGGGTCTTCACCATGACTTTCCTTCCATTGTTCATACAAGCTTTTATCCCCCCTGTCACTTTTAGAAGCTTTATTAACATTGAAGCTCGTAGAAGCCATATAAGTGGCAGTTTCATCATATACCTCTTCCATTTCACTATCATTATCCTCATTAACTAGATCATCAACCTTTTTAGAAACCACATTATAAGAACTAGGAAGAGTTGATTTAGAAGGTTTTTAACGGTTTACCATCATCATCTAGTAACACAAGCTTCCCCGCAATCATCTAACTTTCCAAATCATTAATCCTTGCAACCAAAGGTGTATTACTTGGACTACCAGATACCGAACCAGCCACATCTTGGACAACTTTCTTACTTGAATTTGACGAACTTGATCCAAGCTCATCACCTTCCTCAATTGTATTAAGCACATCAAAAGGGTTAGTAGAACTCGTCATTTTTCTAGACACTTCATAATTCTTTTTCGTACCACTTGAGCTAGCACTATTCTTTTTAGAGACAACTTGCCAAATTAGTTTCTTAAGCTTAACCTGAACATTAGAACCCACATTCGTACAATGAGAAGAAGAGGGATGCTGAAAACCATCATGGTTTGTGTGATGTTTCTTAGGTTTTTCAACAGGCCATTTTGGACATAACATATCATTATGCCCAAATACCATACACACCACATCTAGGTGGTTCCCATTCATACTCCATCCTCACCGTGTGAAGAAACTCTCCATCATCTTCCACATTAGGAATAGCAATAACCATATCCTCCTTTAACTCTCGATCAACCCTAATATCAATCAGTGCACGAGCATAATCCATACGACCCCATGACTGTAGACACATAGAACTCGTATATGAATCAAGCATAATCGGGTTACCAAGCTTAGTAGCCATCAAACTCAATCCGTCTGTAGTAAACGCCACAATAGTAATATCATGGAATTTAACACAAATGGGAACCGATTTCAGATCTTCCTTGAGTAAATTAGCATTTGGCGTCTATTTCTTCAGGATGATAGGTGCAGATCGGATAAACCTTGGACCATTCTCTAATACCTCATTCATACCCTCAATTGAAGCAAACTTAAAGAAAAAGAAGCCCTTTGAGTTCATCATTACACGGACTAAACCAAACTTCTTTCCCGTATGCTTAACCTAGTTTTCAACAACCGAGAATCCTACTCTTTTAACCATGAAATAACCATACAAGCTAAAACCAAATCTCGAATAAACATCCAAAATAGACGCCTTAGGAATTTTAACTTTAGCTTTTGCATTAATAGGTTTATCCCATTTCAAATATCTAAAATTCACCTTACTCGTAACTGCCTCGTTTGTAACCAAACTCGCAAAAGATTTTAGAACAGTGTTCACCGACTCATCCACCCCTTCCACGACTTTTGGATCTGCAAATAATGTTGTGCCCGGACCAGGTGCCATACCATCCTTAACCACACCAGGACTCCCACCACTTGAATTTCCTAGCGTATTTAGAATAGGAAATGATTCACATAACAACATTCGTCCCCTTATCCGGATCATCAATCAAACTTGATGTGATAGAATTTAGTTTCAAGTTCCTGTCTATCTTGACATAACAGATGTCAGCTTCACTTGCACGGTTGCAAGTGTTACCAGGATCATCCACCACCAAAGTTTCCTTCTCCTTTACACCATTGCCTCTCCCTTTCGGACTCAACCATTCTCCATTTCCAAAACATGAACATAACATTGTACGCAAACCAATCATACCCTAAAAATCCTACGTAGCCAACCAAACAAAATAATATCGAACAGGAATAACCCTAACCAATGAAGATCAGTTAGGTTATCCTAGAAACCCACATCAATCAGAAACCCAACAAAATGTACAATATAAGCTTAACCGAACCAGCACCAAACAGATATAAGTGTTAAATCAGATCAGCACCAAAACGAAATTAGTACACACTAATAGTAATCGATCAAAAATAGTGGACACATAAACCCAAAAGATATGATTTGTTAAAAGAACCCTAAAAAATTAAGCCCTGATCGTCTTAAAAGCTAAATCAAACAGTGACCCGTACTAAGTAATGATCACACAAGAAAGTTTAATCATACTGAGTAACAAAATCGTTTAGTTTAATCTTCGTCCAATAGTACTCCTACTGAATGGTTTGATTGGTCTAGGGTCGACCGACGCGTCTCCCTTACGTGAGTTTGAACCAAACAGTGATCCGTAGTATGTAATGATCAAACAAGAAAGTTTAATCATACTGAGTAACAGAATCATTTAATTTAATCTTCGTCCAATAGTACTCCTACTGAATGGTTCGATTGGTCTAGGGTCGACCGACGCGTCTCCTTTACGTGAGTTCAAACCAGACGCCCCCTCTTTTTATATGTTTCGTTCGGCAACTAGACCGAATGAAATGGAGAGACAAAACAAAAATTACAGTCGTTGGCTATTTAATTAGGGGGTGTTTGTTTATATTAAAAAAATTATACCCTCTTTTTCTTCTCATTTTTCATATACTTTCTTTTAAAACCACACCAACAACAACCATTTCATTCTTTTTATTTCTCACATCAAACAAATGAATTCCGATCAATTTTTTTGATGATACAAATGAAAAAGAGGAAGTTAATAATTTAGTCTTCGAGTTTTTTTAAAGACGATGCTACCCTTTTAAAAGCTCCCACTTCTCTAACACCAAAAATCTCACGCAACTCATGTTAGGAATCGCTACTGAGCCTAATATGCCCAACATATAAGCCCACATGGTTACAAATTTAAAACCAACTGGTAATAGATGGCGTAGCCCATCAAGCTTATATGCAGGCATTTATTTACTTATTTTACCAATGTGGGATTGGGTGTGCACCCAACAATCCTCCCCTCAAACCTAATACTACAATGGGCCTCCCCTCCAACGATACATGACGCAATTTGTTCTAGAGTCGCTGGGCTACCTGCCCATTTCTAACTGAACAACATCCGCATGCAACATGTTCAAAAGTCGCTGGACCACCTGCCCCACTATATCTAAACGACGTGATCTGCTCTACCCGAGCTATCGTTAGATGTGGATTAACTTGGGGTTACGCCACCTACGCTACACACATCAAGGCTCAATCGTAGCTCTGATACCAGTTGTTAGGAATCGCTACTGAGCCCAACATGCCCAACATATAAGCCCGCATGGGGTTACCAATCTAAAACCAATTAGCAATAGATGGCGTAACCCATCAAGCTTATATGCAATCATTTATTTACTTATTTTACCGATGGGGGATTGAGTTTGCATCCAACAACCCGATTGTTAGAGATCGTCACAGTGCTCATTATCTTCTAGTGGCGTGTTACTTCGCTGAACAACCAATGTACACCCTAAAACAATTCTATAAGCGATTCCAAATGAGACAAAAACTATTCAATCGCATTGCTCGAGAATTAAGTGATACATACCCGTATTTTCAACAAACTCATGATGCTGTTGGAAGATGTGGCATTTTCGCTTTAGTGAAGTGTACCTCCGCAATTCGTCAATTACCATACGACTCCATTCGAGATTCTTTAGACGAGTATCTTCAAATCAGTAATAAAACTACTCGTGATTGTCTTGTTGCTTTCTGTAATGGGGTTATGGAATTATATGGACAGGAGTATTTGCGAAAGCCTACACAAACTGATGTTGAAAAACTCTATGCTTTTCACGAGCATAAACATAGGTTTCCTGTTATAATAGGAAGCATTGACAATAGAAAATGGCTTTGGGCTCAATGTCCAATTGGACTTCACGGTCATATCTGTAGGGGTGATTCTGGATCAGATCCATTCATTTTGTTAGAAGCGGTTGCCTCACAAGATTTATGGATTTGGCATGCGTTCTTTGGTGTTGCAGGGTCGAACAATCACGGCAACGTTATATGTCAATCGCCTCTTTTAAACGATCTCAAAGAAGGGAAAGTACCAGAGGTTTCATTTGCGGCTAACGACATGCACTATAAATGGGGATACTAACTTACTGACGGGATATATCCGAAATGGTTTGTTCTTATTAAGTCTATTTCACAGCCAAACATGAATGATACGGAGCGAATAAGATATAAGCAAGCAAATAAAGCACTAAGAAAAGATGTGGAATGAGCGTTTATCGTGCTAAAGAAAAAGTGGTCTGTAATGAAAAATCTCGCATGGTCGTGAAGTTTTTGGATAATTACGAAATTGATGTACACTTACATCATATTACATAATATGATTCTAAAAGACAGAAAGAGGACATACTCACTGATGACATCAAAAAAGGTCACTTTTATAGCATCATTTATCCCAGCTAAATTGCTCATTCTATATCATTTTATGCATTAATTGGTACTTAATTAGTTATATTTGTTAGTTTTAGTAAATATGGAGCAATTGGTGAAGTTTAACTAAAAGACGCGCATTTTGGAGCTTAAACGAAGAAATTAAGAATCTGTTGTTCTGACAACCAATACGTTGTATCCATCAAACAAGATATGGCGTATCAGCGTCTGAATTTCACAAGAAACCACGAAGATATAAAGACCAATACGCCGTATACAAAGGACTCCATACGCCGTATTCACTAGCAGTTCATGAAAGATTCTGAAAGATATTTTTTGTGGTCCCCACTCCAAGAAAACCCTAATACGTCGTATTGATAACATCCAATATGGCGTATCGACTTAATTTCAGAGGGTATAAATACCGAACACTAAATACGATTTTAAGTGTGCAAAATAATACCGAAGACGGAGAAGAAGGCATTAACCACCAAGTTTGACTTTTAAAATAAAAAAGAAGCTACGAAGGTCTCGCAACGCCCTTCAATCCATAGGAAAAACCTTGTAAATTCTTATACTCTAAATACGTGTTCGATTTTTGGTATCATTCATTAACTTGGTTAGGTTACCTTAATCGTTCATCTATGACATTTGTATTCGTTACAATGGTTATTGGCTAAAACCTATAGGTATTAGCCATGTTTATGATAATTTAACGTATGGTGTATATTTACCTCGATTGCATCTTATAAGTTGTGTGTTTCTTTATGTTTATCAGTTTATACTCGTTTACGTGCTTAAGTGTGCGACCTATCATTCAACTGGATCTAGAAAACGGACCAAGTGGACTAGATGCCAGAATAGCTCTACATATTACAATTTATATATCTAGAGTAACAGGATCACAATCATCGACCTGTCTTTGCATTTGGTTTAGTGAACAAGTTGGACTAGCAGGTGACCTAGGATCAACAAATAACGTTATGATTCCTTAGGTAAAGAACTGGACAGTGGACTACTAGTATATAAAGAGCCGTTAAGTAGTAAGTTAGTAAAGTCTCGATGAGCTAGGATTTAATAAGATCACCATTATTGTTTTCCAAGAAAGATTATAATCAACCATGATTGCTTTATGCGAATGTGGTTAATTGTGACAGAATTGTCATGTCTAGGTTTTAGGAAGAAGTACCGCCTAAATCTAGGAATGATATATCAACAACGAGATAAGACAATCATTGCACTTATAAACTAAAACCTGCGTTTTATTAGATTAAATATGGTTAATACGTTTTTCTTACAATAGGCTTGTCCGCTTCTCTATCTTCTAAATATCAGCTTGTGTGTGTTAATCGCCCAATCTCAGTCTAGGTAAACCAAAACTCGTTCCAGTCTCTCAGGCTAAAAACCCCCCTTTGCGTTAGTTTTAGGTTTAACTTAGGTATAACATAGAATAAATTAGGACTAACTTAGATAACTAAAATACTGATAGAATTAAGAGTTAACTCTCTCGCTCTTAGTGATCGACACCCTACTTCCCAATGAAACTACAACTGATCGGGTACACTGCCCGTTAGTGTTGTTTTAGGTATAGTCGGTAAAATATAAATAGTAAAACTTGATAACAAATAATACCTACGCACGACACATCAAGTTTTTGGTGCCGTTGTCGGGGAGTGAAATTGTTTAATTCTTATTTATTAGTATTTTTTTAGATTTAGCATAATTTAGATTACTTTAAATTTCGTGTTTTTAGTTTAATTTGCTTTTGTGTGCTTGCCTGCTTGTTTGATTTTCTGCGTTGGTGTTTGTTTTTGTCTAGTATCTGCAGTTAGGTCAAAATGGATAATCCATATATCACTATGGAAGAATATGTTCAGCTTGAGGCTGAAAAAGCTCTTAGGCGCGGTCAGACGTTTAGTTGGGAAACCGCTACGTACGGTAAGTTCTATTGTGAAGACATTGACTACCTCAAGGATTTTGAAACAGAGTTCCCAGCTATCGTCTATAAAGATGCGTTAACATCTGAATTGGAAGTCTCATCCGAACCTACGGTAAGTCCTCATTGTGACAAAAAAGTTGATTTTGATTTTAAAATATCGTTCGTCGAATTTCATGATGAAGATTACACTTTTATATACGACAAAAAATCGTTTTCCTATAAATTAATTTCTGTCAACGATGTGAAATTAGATTCGGAGGATGTTAATGATGAAATCAATATATCTTCGGAGGATATTGTAATTGAACCATCAAATAGTGTTATTGATGCTAATGTTGATGCCCATTCCCATGAGTTTGATAAGAATTTTGAAACAAAACATGACATACACCATAAGTCTTTCACTACAAAAGACTTTTTCATAATGATTAAAGTCGTGATTCGAAAGCGTTTTTACGAAGGGATGCCATTAATTTTTATAATTAAAAATTTATATGTGTCGTTTGGCATCCTCTTCGACCCTAAGTGGTTCTATAAGGATGGTGTTTACACGAACAGTTGCGAAGGCCAAGGTACGTTTACTCTATTTTATTTATTAAGAATAAAAGGTCTCCTAAGCTAGATACGGCGTATCGACTCAAAGTCAATACACCATATCAAAGATTTCTAACCAGAGTCGACTAGTCAACGTCTTTGTCCAATACGACGTATTGGATAAACACCAATACGGCGTATCGAGTTTAAGGTATAAAAACCCAACTGATACGCCAGATCAATTTTCACTCTCATATTTTACTCTCAAAATTCAAAATTTTCACCGCGGTTAATAAGTTTGGGAGATCATATTCTTGTTTCATTCTTTCGTTACTCTCGTTCTAATCCAAAGGTAATCATCCCTAAATCCCTTTTCTTTTTCTGAATTAGATTAATTTTAGTTAGAATTAGGGTTTTTGTTAATTTAAGAATTTTTTGAGTATTGTTAAGCCTTTGTATTGATGCCTTTGCCCCTTTAGAGTGATAAGATCATAACCATTGATTGTTTGGGAATAACATTTTTGGGTCAAACGGGTAAGAATGGGGAAACCCATTTCGTTTAACTGCTGAACTGATATGGCGTATCTAACAAATGGATATGGCGTATTGGACATCTTTTTACCTCTAATAAGTGAAGACCCTATATGGCGTATTCATTTCCAAATACGATGTATGGAACCCTTTGGCTTGACCGTATCGTTTTTAATAATGCGTATCAGTTATACGCCGTATTGGTATTTACCTATACGACGTATTGGCTTAAACCCTCAATACTCCGTATTGAGTATCCTTTAGATACGGGGTATTCAAAAACCTGCATATGGCGTATTGATATTTCATATACGCCGTATTGATCCCTCAGTAAGTAATGAAAGTCTGGCACTAAGTTCAGTAAACGCTTGTTGAGATTGATGTGACTTGCATGTTACTTATGAGCTCATGGATAGGAATAATGTCGAAAGCAAGGAGAGACACAAGAACCATGAAGTAAAATGCTAAAGAAAAGTCTAACTTAAAGACTTTGCTGTAAACAAAAGTGCTTGCCGGGAGACAACCCGGAATGTATTTTAATTTTTTATCGAGTTTGTGTTCCCAGACTGTCTATACGGCGTATCCAACCTCAATGGATACGGCGTATTGACTATCTGGACGTTATCCAATCTTTATTTTTCAGTCATTTAAACTTTATTGCTATTTCAGTCTATACGGCGTATTCGTTAAATGAATAAAGCGTATTAGGCGACTGACCCGTATTCAGATACTTTTTACAGGTCTCAATACGGCGTATCCTGGTTTATGGATACATCGTATCGACTTCCTGTACCGTCTTAGATTTTTATTGTTTTCTAACCAACCGAATACACGGAGACAAAATTTGCGTTTGTTTTCTTATGTTATAAATACAATTGGCTGATAAAACGATAAAACGTCCCAAGGGCATAGCTAAAAATGTATTATTAGGTATCGATAAATTTGTCTTCCTAGTAGACTTTGTTATTTTAGATATGCCTGAGGATATTAAAGTCCCCTTGATACTCGGAAGACCATTCTTGTCTACTGCTCACGCTAAGATTGATGTGTTTAAGAGAAAATTTTGTTTGAAGGTTGGGGATGACAAAATTACGTTTAAAAGTAATAAACCTACTAGTAACATTATTAAAAGAGTTTTTACGTTAGGACCTAGAGAACGAATGGAACTTGATTTAGAAGCTAGGCTAATGGTAGAAGCTTTAATTTTGAAAAGATCACTTGACCCAACTTATGGAGACTATATTGAACTAAATGATCTAAATGAACCATTAAAGCTTAGGAGAAATCAAGTAGAAGACTTAGGCACAACGATTGAAGAAGGTGAGGTAATTGATGAACCCATAGAGGATATAGTCGAAACTAGGAATGATGATAATGAGATAAGTAATGGGATTGATGAATACCCTAGTTTTTATGACTTTGATAAGAAGATCCATATCAATTATGCTTACAACTTGCAGTTTTCATGCATGATAGGTTTTGAACATGTAAATGCTATTTTTTTTCTTATTTTGTCTATTAATATGATGTCTAAAAACTCTTATAACTCGATAATGAAAGACAAAGTTAAATTCAAAGGAAAAAATGTAGTCATAGCTTTTATTAATTTACATGTCTTTGTTGGAAACTATTCTGTTTTGACTAATTTTGCAGTTATGGAAAATATAGATGCTTATCGTGATGAAGGGATGGGTGAAGTAATAGTTGGAAAACCCTTTTGTAGAAAAGTTTGTGTAAAAGCAAGGCGGTTTGATGGAATGATTACCATTTACAATGGTAATGATAGACTGACTTATCAAAACGCGATCACATCCAAGGTTACACACCTAACTAATGAGCAATCCAACAAGATGCGACCATTACTGAAGGTAAGTGCACAAGATGAGATGAATGGAATATCACACCCGTATCAAAAGCTTAAAGTTTCTACAAGGAAGTCTTGAACTTGGAACCCGAATACATAAGGGATGCAAAGATGGAAGAATGGCTCATACATGGATACATAAGCATGCATGAGATGGAGTGAAATAGCTGAATACAAGTCTAACTTAAAGACTTTGTTGTAAACAAAAGTGCTTGCCGGGAGACAACTGAAATGTATTTTTAATTTTTATCGAGTCTGACTTCCCAGACTGCCAATACGGCATATCCAACCTCAATAGATATGGCGTGTTAACTATCTAGACGTTATCCAGTCATTATTTTTCTACACTTTTTAAACTTTATTGTCTGATTAATCTATATGGCGTATTCATTAAATGAGTACACCGTATTAGGCGACTGACCCGTATCTAGATACTTTTTACAGGTCTCAATACGGCGTCTGAAAAATGAGTGGGACCCACCTCGTCGCTGGGGATTATCGCTGGGGAAAGAATCCCTTACGAAGCTTTCCCAGCGAGTATTCCCCAGCGACATGTCGCTGGGATACCTTTTCCCAGCGACATGTCACTAGGGAAAACCCCGACATGTCGCCAGGGAAAAGGGCGATTGTTGTAGTGTGTAGTCATGCTGGCATCCAGACGCATTTACAACACACATTCTTGCTCATAAACGCAACATGGAGGATCATACCGAGCAAATACCAGGGGAGTTTTCTGTTCTAATTCTTTAAATTTTGGTTTTTCATATTTTACTTATACAACGAGGGCGTTTTATATTTCAAGTGGGGGGAGGAGAATTAGAACACTTACTTGTCCGTATTTTTTCAAATAATATGCCTAATTTATATCAAAATTTAAAAAAAAATTAGCATATTTTTTTTGAAATTAATAGTTACATGACCCGCACACATAACCCTTGTTAGATATTGTGAGGATTTAGCCTTATTCGTTTCAAAAATTTTACCCCAAATTCTACAAATATAAGTGTGCCGGTGTTGTTGTAAACTTTAGAACTTAGCTTGGTATATCTATTCGAGACCACAATAATAAGCACTATTTTTAATAGATGGAGTGACATTTTTAAACTGGTAAATTTTTAGGATTACACCAAAAAGCCTATACATGTTGTGATATTAACTAACTACACTGGTTAGTTAACCTCCGTACAAACTTTTTGTCTACTCTCATTTTTAGAGTAAGATACCCCTAGAAAAACCTGCTGATTCATTCCTTTCTTTTGTTACACCAAATTTTGTTTTGTTACACCTTTACACCTTAGCCTATCCTATTAGATTAAGTCCTTAATCGGTTGCTAGTCGCTTTTGTTTAAAGTATTGTATTTTCTGTGTCGCGATGCATATTTTCTATCTCTGGTATGGTCGGGAAATTGCACAATGCAATTGGGTATGTGTGTTAATTTTCTATCCATGGTTAGGTTGGGATATTGCATAATGCAATGGAAAAATGTAAAAGTAGTAGTTTTTTTTTAATTTTCAGTGTGTTTACTACTTTCACCAGTATGATCGAAATAGAATCCAGATTTATCGTATTCGTGAAGTGGTGAAATTTTATACCGTAGTTCGTTTTTCAGTATTAGTTAGCAAAAAAATAAAGAAAGAAAGAAAAAGAAAATTACAAAAAAAAGATTGAGAGAGAAAAAAGTGAGGTTTGTGAGATAATCGGTTCGTCTAAGCTTAACCGATATTATTATTTGAAGGATCGATTATTCGTTGGTACATGTTATAAACCAATGATGTAAAGTTATGTTGTATATTATTTCTAGTTAGTCGCAATTATAAACCAACTATGTATTTTCATGTATCAAGTGGTAGATATCGCCACTAATGTTGTATAGTATGTATATTTTGGATGATTGGGAGTTGACCATTACGGGAACGCCAATTAAGGTTGTTTTTGTTGATCTATGATCAAGACATTTATGTCTTTGATTTTGTGTCTTTTTTATAGGGATGGTCGAGAAAGTAACTAGCAACACTGTTCCTTATTTCTTTGGACTTAATCTATTTGTTTTGTTCTTTTTTATTTAACAACAATTATATATTTCTCATGACTAATCCGTAACCTTGGGTCTTACTCGAATGAGAATGTGAGCAATCACATGTAACTATTCCATCGTTATGGATGTGTATGTGTGATTTTGTCAACCTTGTTGGTGTATTACTTTTGTTAAAAGATTAGACAATCCATACCTTATATTGTTCTTCATCCTAACCTTTGGTTTTACTCGAATGGGGATCTGAGCAATGATGTATGTCTATTCCATCGTTATGGATGTGTATATATGATTTTGTCGGCCTTATTGGTTTACTACTATTGGTGAAGATTACTAATCCTATTCTTTAGCTTATTCGAGTTAAGGATCGAGCAATCACATATGTCTATTCCATCGTTATGGATGTGTATGTATGATTTTGTCACCATTTTTGGAATATTGGTATCGATAGAGATTGGAAAGAACGATCAACCCTTAAACCTTAACCCAATTTACCCTTTTAGACTTGTCACTCCTTAGCTTTAGTGATGGAGATGTGTATCCTTGCCAAGCTTATGATAGAATACACGCCACGACCGAGCAATTGAGCGAATTATTTACATGTTACCACATAGATTAGTTGAGTGATTTGAGTGTTTTCATTTCCTACTTCGTGAGGTGTTTGCTTGTGTGCTAGTAATTAAACGAAAAAGTTGCTTAAAGGAAAACTCTTAAACTTTTGTTTAGGATACATTTTCACAAGTTTTCTAAAGTCTACTTGAGGACAAGTAGTATTCAAGTGGGGAGATATTTGATGACATCAAATAACGTCACTTTTATAGCATCTTTCCTCATTCTATATTATTTTATGCATGAATTGGTACTTAATTGGTTATATTTGTTATTTGGAGTAAATATGGAGCAATTTGTGAAGTTTAACTAAAAGGCGCGCATTTTGGAGCTTAAATGAAGAAATCAAGAAGCTGCTGTTCTGACAACCAATACGCCGTATCCATTAAGGAAGATACGGCGTATCTGCGCCTGAACTTCACAAGAAACAAAGAAGATATAAAGACCAATACGCCGTATACAAAATACTCCACACGCCGTATTCACTAGCGGTTCATGAAAGATTCTGAAAGATATTTATCGTGGTCCCCACTCCAAGAAAACCCCAATACGTCGTATTGACAACATCCAATACGGCGTATCGACTTAATTCCAGAGGGTATAAATACCGAACCCTTAAGATGAATTTAAGTGTGCAAAAAATATACCGAAGACTGAGAAGAATGCATTAACCACCAGGTTCGAATTTTAGAAGAAAAAAGAAGCTACGAAGGTCTCGCAACGCCCTTCAATCCATAGGAAAACCCTTATAAATTCATATACTCTAAATATGCATTCGGTTTTTGGTATCATTCATTAACTTGGTTATGGTTATTGGCTAATACCTTTAGGTATTAGCCAGGTTTATGATAATTTAACGTTTGGTTTATGTTTATCTCGATTGCATCTTATAAGTTGTGTGTTGATTTATGTTTATCAATCTATACTCGTTTACGTACTTAAGTGTACGACCTATCATTCAACTGGATCTAGAAAATGGACCAAGTAGACTAGAAGCGAGGATAGCTCTCCATATTGCAATTTATATATCTAGAGTAATAGGATCACAAATATTAACCTCTCTTTGCCTTTGGTTTAGTGAACAAGTTAGACTAGCAGGTGACCCAGGATCAACAAATAACGTTCTGATTCCTTGGGTAAAGATCTGGACAGTGGACTACTAGTATATAAAGATCCGTTAAGCGGTAGGTTAGTAAAGTCTCGATGAACTAGGATTCAATAAGATCACCATTATTGTTTTCTAAGATAGATTATAATCAACCATGATTGCTTTATGCAGATGTGGTTAATTGTGACAGAATTGTCATGTCTAGGTTTTATGAAGAAGTACCGCCTAAATCGAGGAATGATATATCAAAAACGAGATAAGACAATCATTGCACTTATAAACTAAAACATGAGTTTTATTAGATTAAATATGATTAATACGTTTTCCTTACAATAGGCTTGACTGCTTCTCTATCTTCTAAATATCAGCTTGTGTGTGTTAATCTCCCAGTTTCAGTCTAGGTAAACCAAAACTCGTGCCAGTCTCTCAGGCTGAAACCCCCCTTTTTTACATTAGTTTAGGTTTAATTTAGAATAGATTAATTTTGGATTAGCTTAGATAAATAAAATACCAATAGACATAGGAATTAACGTTCTCACTCTTAGTGATCGGACACCATTATTGCTTACTGAAACTAATAACTGATCGGGTACACTGCCCATTAATGTTGTTTTTGGTATAGTCAGCAAAATATTAATAGTAAAACTTGATAATCAATAATAGCTACGCACAAGGACATATCATTCTATCAAGTTTTTTTGGAAGAACAACACCGTGAAGATGATCCAATACGATCGGAAGAAGATAGGTTACAAGTTATCAGAGATATTAACGACCTAGACTCTCATCTTAGTCTTAAGCCGATTTAGTCGAACACGTTTGGCGTCTAGAAAATGAGCACCAATTTATTGTAATGTTTTTTATTTTATTTTAACTATTGTAAATTTTTAATTTAATTAATAAAATTTTAATTTTAAAAAAATGTGTTTACGAGTCTTTTCTTTTATATCAAGTATTAAAACGATTTTCTTCAAAAAAAGTCGTTTTACGTAAAAACTATGCGTGAATTCATATCACGATTTGTTAATTTTATAAATCAAATCTTTTGTAATAAAATGGGTCTAAACTCGGGTTTACCCTTCCCAAGCCTTTTAAGATAGGTTGGTTAATTCAAAGACCTACTCATTTTATTACGTGAACTCGCTGTCAGAGACTAGTGCATAAGTACACTCTTTGTCTTAACTTAGCAAAGACGCCTCAGTTTTATTATGTCTCTAAATAATACCAGTTGACATATTATTTAACAAATAAGCATGCATATAGACAATAATAAAACACCTATTGATACAGCCGTGCCACTATCTAATTTTGATCACGAGAGCCACTTCAGGAAACAACTTTGGTCTATCCTAAGGGTTAAAACATGACACAAGGAAAGAAGGCTTATTTAAGTTCACCGTCTTCTCAGCATTGCCCGTGATCAACTCTTTCCTTCGCTGGATCGCCACTCCTATATGCTCTCGTTAGATCTCATTTCCATTCGTACTCCATAGGTTCTCCATTCACCTGGGCTTCCTTGCGTCACGTCCATCTTGGTTTTACATATAATTTAAATCTACTCTACTTAAAATTAAATTACAAGGGAATAAAAATAGCACGCAAGCCTCCCTTAAACCCAAAACATAAAAGTATAAACAAGACAAAACACTACATAACAACCACGCAATTTATATTTGATGGCTCAGGCTCGTGTCGTGCATGATTAACAACTAAAAGCAGGAAAATACTTGATTAAAATACATATAAAAATACTTAAGCTATGGTTTGTTAGAACATACTATATATGCACATGTACAACATATATAGCTCATCTTAAAGTATATGCAAACCACGAGTTTCACCCGCCATTTGTCATTCTAATAATGACGGTTCTTACCTTATTGCTACATATTGTTTGTTTAGGAAAATTTTAACTTTTAGAATTTACAAACCCTAATTAGGGTTTTCTCATTCCTTTAAAATTTAAGAGCATATGACTTAGGTAACAAGAAAACCTAAGTCGCCAAGTTTAGTTTTTAGAAATGTTTTATTATGGACTTTTCCATAAAAAATCATTTTCTTAAAATCCCCGTCATGCTTTACATATTTTAAAACCCTAGTTTCCATATTTATTAATCAAAGATTCCAATAAGGTAAAGCTAAAAAATCATCAGTTTATAGAAACTAACATTTTGGTCATCAAGATTCATGCTTTGTCAATTTTAATAATCCCGTCTGGCTAGATTAATAAAATCGACCCTCATAGGGTTTGTTTAACTTGGAATAGTTTTTCTTGCTTTTTAAGTAATATTGTATCTTTATGATTACGTATGGTAACCTAGGGTTTCCATATTTGGTTTTAGCATATCTTTAGCAAAGTTTAAAACTTTTTTAAAATACCTAAATCCTAAATCATAAAATGAAGACCAAGATTACATACAAAGGAAATCCAAAAAACCATGGTTCTTGCAATTATGACAATTAGGGTTCTATATGGAATATTGAATTCCGGTTTTCTATGATAAATCGATACCCTAAAGGATTAAAAAATCTTTGTGTATTTTGATTAAGAAAAACCCTAGATCATAAGTCGATACCCTTAAGGGTTTGAAAACCCTTGTGTATTTCGACTAGGTTTCTTGCAATGCAAGAAATCAAGATTTAGGTGAAAAATCCTTAGTTGTCAAAATCACAAAAACCCTAATAACCTTAATAAACAAAATTGACCAAACCCTAGCATAGCAAAAATCAAGATTCTATTTTTATAACTATATTAGCAATTATCAAGAACCCTAACTAGGTTATATATATGTACATGGTGGCTCTGATACCACTGTAGGGATTTGGTGGTCACGTGCATGGCTTATAAAACACGCACAATGGAAAATAAATAGAGAAAGCCATGCATACCAAAACCCTGATTAGCCACATCTCCTATACAATGATATAACCTAATCCACTACGTATAAAGGGTATTAGGATACTTACTTGTTAATCATGATATGCGTAAACTCCTTGACATGTGAAAACTGCACGAAACACCTTCTTATTGACCTCGATGCTTCACTTGAACGTCTAGGGTTTCTGGGATGATCACTACTTGGTCTGCGTAAGGTATCCACCAATACTACATACGTAGAACTAGGGCTACGAACCTATTGCAAGTTAGGCGAGTAGGTAAACCGGGTAAACCCCTAAACGACTTGGAAGTTGAGTTAGGGCATGATTAGGGTTTATGAAACCTTAATAGGTTGTGTTCTTAAGTCGACTAGATGAGTCGACTAAAGCGATCGAACCAATGGTTTTATCCCTTGGTTTGGTTCGTCCGATCGCACGAGACAAAAAAGGGAGAAGATGAGGCATTTTTAGGGTTAGAGGAGTGTTATAAGAATGCCTTAGGTTGCCTTGGTATTTTGGATCATAAGGAGCATTCTAGAATAATTTTTGGACAAGTATTCGAGTTTGATAAGAAGTCAAACTCACCCCCTTGGGGTTTCGGTCGACCGTCCCAAACAAACAACCCTTAGGGTTTGTTGTTTGGTCTTTTGTCGTTTATTACTCTTTAATGTTTATCTAGGTTAAATATTAGATTTCGGGTAATTACCGTTTAGTCCCCCAATGAAAATAACGCCGTATTTTCATTTGCTCTTTTACTCTCATTTCATTTTGTAATTCGTTTCTCATTTCCGCTTGCATTGTTCTGTTTAATGTGTACCGGTGCGACCCTTTAGCATCTTTGTGAAGGCCAGCTGTGAAAACCGTTGTTTGGTTGCACATAATCTTTTTAGGTGCGTCCCTATAAATACAAGGTTATTTCCCGCATCTTGGCCAGGCTAATAGTCTCTTAGACTATTCTCTCTCAAAGTCCATTCTCTCCGCAAGAAACCAAACTAAGCTAACATGACCCCCATTCTCTGTCCTCTCCATGGGACAGACAAACACATCTCGATAGTTATCGTGAGTGTTACCCTAACTCTCGACTTCGGTTATATCTCGAGGTTCTTACCGAACGTGAAAAATCGAACGATTGACTATCCCAACCCTCAATACGTAACTTACGTAAACAATATGGGTTAGAAACTTAGAAGTATTGTTCACTGTAGTTGTAAGCTCAAAAACATTCTAGTTATTTAGAAAAAAACAAATCATATAATTAATTTCAAATATTAATCCTTGCTATCAACGAAATCACAGCCAAAGCTGTTCCATTTTCCATATACAAATTCAGAATCCCATGTAAATTTATTCGAGATGCCCAACTGAAATTAATAGTTTAATACTGAAACTCCAAAATTGATAATCAAACGAATAAAAGTCATATATCAGTCGCACTTTTTTAATAAGCAAGTTGTAATAGTAGTAGCAAATAAAGAATTAATTTTAGATAACATCATCCCACTTCCTCCGTACCATTGCGGGGACACACAGCTGTATACCAAACTCAACTTCCTTTATAAATACACACCACCCCCCTAAACCCTCTCATACACATTTTTATATTTTCCCACCATTTTCCCCATACTTGTATTAGCCCTTCATGAGGGCAAAACTAATACAATCTCTAAACCAAGTATACACCATTATATTATCATCATTATCATTAATTCAACTCAATAGTGATAGTTTAGCTAATGGAGTCTCCGAGTTATGCGCCGGTCCTGCATCATTCAGATTCGTCGTCTCGTCCGACTTTAGGGTTTCCACTTGGAACAGCTTTGCTATTGATCGTGATTTTTAGTCTAAGTGGTATTTTTTCGTGTTGTTATCATTGGGACAAGCTTCGTCACCTTCGCGGTTCGTTCACCGACACAGATGAGGGTCTTGATCATGATCATGATGAACCCACAAAGCCTAAACCTACTTATTCGGTATGTTGATTAATTTAGATTGAAACACGCTAGATTTTCTAGTAACCGATATTATTTGTTCTGTCTCAAGATAATCGTCCATCGCAAAACATAGTTAAAAAGTGAATTCTCGCACTTTTTGTTTTAAAAAAACGACAATTTTACTTTTACTAATCGCGAATTATAATAAAAAGTGAAATACTTATTTTGAATATAAAAGTTACACGTAATGGAATATGTTGTTGTGACAGGCCAAAGATGCAAAAGCACGTGACATAAGAACAGTTTACCAGAGTGTGAAGTGCGGGAGATCGAAATCGAGCGAGATTCATAATCATTGCCTGTCCTGGTGTGAACCTCTCTCGACCCTAACAATATCGTTTATACAACTCTTGTCCAAAAGATTCCTAGCCCCAAACTTCTTCCCACGTCACGATGTCACTCTTATGTATTACATTAACTACTAGCAAAAACCGCTTTATTATTATCGTCATATATAACAAACGACTTAAGATAAACATAATTGTTTGATTAACTTAAGGATTAATATAATCTAAATTATGTTGATTCAACTCTATTATATCTTCTTCACATAACTCAAATGAATCTATTATCTAGGCATTCAAGAAAATTGGTACTTTCTTCAATAATTTGGATAAGAATAATTGTTATTTGTAGTTACAATTTGGTTATCTTGCTTTTCTGGATACGAATGCAAAGCAATCGTGTGTATCATATCTGATAACATTGGTCATGGTTGTCTACTAATCAAAATTCGTTTTTGTCTTCTTCTACAACTTGCATTCTTCCTCACTTGCAATTACTTTAAGTTAAAAAGTCACCTTCATATGACAATTGGCAAATCAAAAGTATATCTTTGTATTTTCTTTGATAGCATTTTATTCTGTTACAATTTTATTTCCATATAATGGAATTTGTACAAATTTTATAATATGATATTTGTGTCTAACATGACATATGTTAGATATTGTCTAAAGATGATTTTCCACATTTAAATTGAAATGCCCTTGTAATTAAAGATGTCTCACACTAACTATAGCTACACCTTCACATGATGTGTATTTAAATTATGTTCACAGAAAATATATATTTTTTCAAATACATAGATACGTAATCGAAAAGGTATATTTATCAATCTTGTATATAAATCGGTAAAATGTTGTGAACATTTTTAGAGCAAGGAAAATATTCGAGTAGTTTTTTTATGTGTCTATGCCAACCACCTCTTACTAATTACTTTTGTTAGTGAGCGCAATCACTAAAGATCTGGGGTGAAAGTGGAGGCGAATCCGACGTTAATTCTACAACGCTTAACGACTCGGGCTCAATTGAAGTTTCTAAGGCTCGAGGCTCGGTTGAGAGCTGCCTATCAATGTCCCATAAACATTGTTCAGTGACAATTTTGTATTTCTTTCTTTGTGGCAAATCATCGCAATGGTAAATAAAAAGTGATAACGACTGCGCATTGTATTAATTATTACTGACAATAGTGGTAAAAGGGATAAAAATAGAGTGAAACATCTATCTCTAGTATTTATCATTCATGGAACTTTAAATACAATTTGGTTGGCTATGAAAGACTATTCCTTTCTATGAATAAACGCAATGTGAACAATTTGTAGAAATGAATTAAAAATAAACTTATATTCTCAACAAATAATTGAAATGACGCATGATTATAACATCCATATTAGTTAAAAGGTTAGCTTAAAAAGAAGTAATGACGAGTAAAAGATTGAAAGAAAAAAATTGCAAGAGTATCTTTATACAGACTCATATGATTGTAGACACATGTTGATTCAGACTTTCAGTATGTTGTAGACATTGATTTTAAAAAGTTTGGTACATCACATAAGCTTTTGACTTCATTACTGATCTCATACACTTACTGTGGACTTAAATTCAAACGTTTTAGCTTGATGTTGGTGTTACGTATATAACTCGAAAACCTTCTAATAAACATGATATCCATAAAAAAATGCCTTTTTAAGTACAGTAATATAGATATGGAAACCTTCTAACCAACTGGGCTAGCTCAGTTGGCCACCAATGATAACTTTGAGAAAGTATTCTTGGAGAGGTCTCAAGTTTGAGTCTTACTATGGACCTTCAGGGTGGAAATAAATAGAAGCATGAGTGAGGTTTATCCCCTAAGGGCGAAGGTTTAAGGCTTGCATACTGCCCAATTGGATGTCATTATAGGCTCAAATTAATAACTACTAACTTGCCGTTAAAAAAGAAAAGATGTTTTCTTTATAATTGAAAGTTGGAAAGGAGTAAAATCTTTCCAATTTAGTCTTGAATGAAAGTAATCATAATATAGCGGGGAAAGGAGTAAAAATATAT
>BQNB010120374.1:0-20646 GCA_026074375.1 Tanacetum coccineum
ATTAGTGCTGTTAGTTACTACTGCTAGTAATGTTAGGACTGCTAGAGTAAAGATAGTACTGCTAGAGTAAAGTTAGTACCGCTAGTGTAAGTTAGTACTACTGATGAAGAAAGAAGAAAATATTCTAAGTAGTTAATGCTGTTTGTACTCAGTTAGTGCTGCTGGTACAAAGTTACAACTGCTTATTAAGAGTTGATGCTGCTGGTACAAAGTTACAACTACTCAAAGATTACAACTACTCAAGGATTAAGACTGCTGAAAAGATAAAGATTGATTGGATATCAAGAATATTTACGTGATAAGTATGAGTTATCTATATAAAAGATCTTAGTGAATATTCTAAATTTTTGTAATATATTGTAAATCAACTATTGGTGTATAAAAGGAGGTCTTAGGGTATAGAATTCTATGTATTAGCATCAAAGTATTAAATCGTATCAAAGTTCATAGATTTTTTAAAGCTTCAAGGTTTTGTAACCCTAACACTATTAAGAGTGTTCGTATTATATTGAGGCAGAAAGTTTGGTAAACTATTTGTTATTAATCTTATTCATTACTGTTTCATTAAAATTCTTCTTAGTATCATTGACTAGATTCCGCATAGTCTTTGATATTCACAATCGAAGTTTCTATCATAGTTGTTTTGAATTTATTCAATACAACTTAGCCTTATACAAGCTAAGCAAGATCTATTCTATTAGGATCAACACCCAAACTACTTTAACCTTAGAAATACTTATAACCGAAAAGAAAAGGAGATAGAATCCCCAAGGATCAAATCTGCCAAATATGAAACTTGAGACTACTTAAGGCAGCGGTTTGCCCAACTAGTCAAACCTTCTTTTCCTGGTCAAACATATAAAACATACACACGTCACGCAAACCGCCACCTCCATTGTTAAACCTTCGATTATTGATTTCAAGTGTTTTTTCTTGCAAAGGTAACACTTAAAACTTGTCTTATATCAATTGATCTCACTTTTTGTTAAAGGAATCATATCAAAACACATTTAATCTATATGTATCACTAGATTAGAAATAGGTTTCCGTCAAAAAATCAAAGTGTTATTTGAAAATGGAATTGGTTGGCTAGGATTGATGCGTTTGGGGTTCATAAACACTCGATCATTGCTGCTTAAGTATAGATCAAACACATTTGTATGTTGAGTTTGATTTTACATGCGTTCTTGATCTAAATCCCTATTTGTGTTTATGATGGTGTTTTTTTAACGGCAATTGTGGCTACATGGCCCCTAGCCCAGAAGGCATAGCGAGCCCACACAACCAGGTTGGGTTCAGCCCATAAGGCAATGGCACCCTTCCCTTTACACACGCGGGAGGAAATTCCTATCGCCCTAGACAAGACTAGAAGTTGAGACCTTTGCCTAGGAGGGTAAAACCTCCGTACCATTAGATGATGTTTTGATGTCTGTTTGAGATCCCCAATCACTAGATAGCTCGATGTAATAATTTTCGTATAAAGTTTGACTTTTGAAAGTCAACAGCGACATGGTTGTTGTTAAAAGCTGTTTAAGTGCATTTAGTTGTAGTGTAGAAGTCACTACTGAGTGCCTAAACATGTATGCATGGCCCCTTAGGATCCAAATGGTTTTTGTGGCTACAATGATTGTCTAAGGCTCGTTTTTGATGTGATATGATTATTTAGGGTGTTTCAGATGCTTGCTAGGAGATTAAAAATGGATGTAGATGCCTTGGATTAATGATTGCAAGTGCCAAAATTGATAAATAATTGAGTTCGTGTTTGCCATTCAAGGCAGCAGTTTGCCTTTTAATATTCATGCTAGCGGTTTGCCATGGTCACTCTAGGTAGCGGTTTGCATGTATCTCTAGGTAGCAGTTTGATTATATATGGATATTTTAATAATACATGGAAACCACCGTATGCTTTTTTACCATGGCAGCGGTTTGGTCGAAATATAATTTTATTATTAATATAATCAAACCTCTATTTCAATTTTTTTTCCAAACGACAGCGGTTTGATTAAATACTAATAAAATATTCATAGCAATTTAGTCATAACGGTTTAAGGAAAAATATTATTTTTATTTATTAATAATATTTTACTCATAGCAGTTTGTCAATCAACATTAATCAGCGGTTTGGTAACTTGCTACACGGCGGTTTAACTAAACCACCATATGGCGGTTTGGTAAAATGCTGGGCAGCGGTTTGGGTCAAACTCCTATGACTTGGCCCATTAAGCCCATTAACCACTTAAGGTCCATTCCAAAGGCCCAAATACATAGCTAACTCCTATCCACGCTTACTTAACTTGTGATTGAGCCTGACGGATACTTTCTGGACCTTGACCAAGGTTGACCACTGTTGACTATTGGAGTGACTAAAGCTAATGACCAATGTCTTAATGTAAAAATATCTCATCAAACCTAAGCTAATCATAACCTAATGAACATGGTATGGCAAATCCTAAACAAGGCTAATATTCTCGTCTAACATAAAATATCTAATATTTTGTCTATCTGTGTTGATATTCTTTAGCAGATAAGATGTCTGAAGAGAATGTTCCTGCTCCTACTCCTTTAAGGTCTAATGAACAGATTCTTCCTTTCAATGCATGGTTACCTATTGGAAAGGGCAATCTTCTCTTGGATCTATATATTTTGTAAAAGAATCATATCTTCCGCATCTCAGTTGACATTCTCCAGAACACAAATTTCTTTAGAGCATTCACTGCATCAGCAAATGTTCCAACTATCTACATACAGCAGTTCTGGAATACTCTTTTACAAGATGCAAAGACTGGGGTATACAGCTTCCAACTGGGCGAACAGTGGTTTACTCTTAATGCTGATCTTCTTCGTAAGGCTTTAGAGATTACCCCTGTAGACTTAGCTCATCCATTTGAGTCACCTCCGGCTGGTGAACAGGTTATGGACTTTGTGAACGAACTGGGCTACCCAGAAGAAATTCACTTTGTTTCCAAGATGCACGTTAATAACTTATATCAGCCATGGAGAGCTGTTTTGTCTCTAATCAACTAGTGCTTAACAGGGAAGACTTCTAGTAATGACAAACCCAGACATCTTGTTCTTCAAATGTTGTGGGGTATTGTCACAAGAACCAACGTTGACTATGATGAACTGTTGTAGGAAGAGTTTGTACAAGCAATCAAGATTTTCTTTGCTCATCGGGCCAATCTCAACATTCCTACCAAGAAGTAAACTCCTCACGTCATTCCTTATTGTCGGTTCACAAAGCTTATAATTTATTATTTGGGAAGTGAACATTACATTCACAGAAGACCTGGGTCTCCTGTTCACGTTACGGGTGATGACTTTCCTCTTGGTAATCTCAAATTCATCCTCAAAGGCAAAAAGGATGAAGTGTTTGGAAAGTCCATTCCAAATGAGTTGATTACTGAAGCTATTCGAAATTCATCATACTACCAACAGTATTTGGAAATGGTTGCTCGTAAACCCACTACTAAAGTGGGTGGACAGAAGAAGACGAGTTCTAAAGCTGACAAGCCTACACCTGTCATGAAACCTGCACCAGCCAAACAAACGAAGCCTGTGAAAGAGAAATCCACCAAACCTGCTCCTTCAAAGAAAGCCAACAATGGTAAAGTGTTAAAAGTCCAAAACGCGAAGAGTTCTCTCCAACTGGTTGACGAATAAGATAAAGAAACTCAACCAGCTCCTGAACCTCAAATAGAAGATGATAAGTACAATCTACAAAGAGGTATTCAGATGAGTTTGGAATCATTTCAGGCACCCGTCGATGGTGTAGTTGTTCGTGAACCTGCCTTAGGTGTCACTCGAAGCCTCCCAGTTGTTGAAGGTAAAGGGAAAGTTATTGCTACAAACGAACATGCTGCACAATCACTCCTAGAACTGCAACAACCAAAGAAGAAAAGTACCACTGATCAATACATTTTTCAAAGGCGGACTCCAGTGACTGAGGAAGCATCTACTGGACCCTCTGCAGAACCTTAGGATGATACATCCGCAAATATGGTCCGTGATACGGAAAAATCTAACAGTGAAGGTGATACTGAAATACTTTATGTTGATAAAGAACGAGGTGAGAATGTTTGTAACACTGTGGGATTAAAGGAAAGAACTATTGAGCTAGACAAAGGTCAGGTTGGATCAGACCCTTGTAAAACACCCGAGTCTCGACCTGCACTAGATGAAGACCAGGCTGGATCAAACCCTGGACAAGGACATGTGGCTCTTGTTGGACCAAACCCTGAGCCCATGCACGAAGACTTCGTTGCTACAGTGTGTCCTCAAGTACATGAAAGCTTGAAGCATACAGATGAGGAACATGTCCACATAGAGAATCCACTAAGCTCAATCAGGACTCTTTCATTAATGAAGAATCTTGATGATGCTTTTACCTATGGTGATCAGTTCCTGAATGACAAACCAACTAAAGAAGAACCAGATAAAGCTAATGTGGAAACAGAAGTTGAATCCATGGTCATGGTTCTAATCCATCAAGCGTCTTTATCAGCACCTCCTCTATCCACTCCCGTCATCGTTATCTCATCTCTAAAACCAGTATCTCCTCTGATCCAAGAACCAGTCTTTACAGCTACAACTGCAACAATAACAACAACAACCACCCTTCCACTTCCACCACCTCTACTACAACAAAGTACTAAGGATTCTGAGCTAGCTTCTCGCGTCTCTGCACTAGAACAGGTATGTGATAACTTTTAAAAGAGACACAAGGCCCATGACAAGACTATTCAAGCTCTCTCATCCAAGGTTTTCACGTTGGAGAATCATGACCTGTATTCGAAGATTGACAAACACATCAATGAGGTCGTTAAAGAAGTTGTTCACAACGCTCACCAAGCTCTAATCCGTGAACGCTTCAGAGACTTGTCCGAATTTGAGATGAAAGAAATTCTTTGTGATCGGATGTTCGAAAGTGGCTCATACAAATCACATCCGGAACACATAACCCTCTACGAAGCTCTGGAAGCGTCTATGGATCATGAAAACAAGGAAGAGTTCAATGCAGAAATGGCTAAGTCTCATAAGAGACGCCATGATGATCAAGATCCTCCTCCACCTCCTTCAAAAGACTCGGACCAAAATAAGAAGAAAAGGCATGATTCGGACACATCTGCTTCAAAACAGTCTCAAGCTCAGACGTCCTCAACCTGGAAGACTTCTAACATAAGAGAAGCTCCTTCTGGCTCCTCAAAACAAAAGACTAACCCTTAGTCTGAACAGCCTGTTGATGATGTTCCAATCTTAGATGATGTAGATTTCTCAGACACAGAGGACACCAATGTTGTCCATCTTCTAAAGATCAAGACCAGACCAGATTGGTTGAAGCCTGTACCCGAGGAAGATAGACCCGAAACACCTGAACCGGACTGGGCAGTTCCTCCGAATGATTTACCTGAACCTGAGAATAATTGGGCCAATGCACTTTCCAATTCGTATCAAGATCCGAAAGAAAACAAGTTACTTTGGAAGACTGGCGATATGGGTTCCTTCATCAAATGGTACTGCAAACATATTGGGAAGAAGAAGTACAACAAAGCTGACTTGGAAGGTCATTTCCCTTTAGATGGAAGAGTGTCACTTGATGCTTATAAATTAGGTTGATTTGGCCAATCCTGAGGGTAATCGGGTTGTGCCTGACATAAGCAAACCATTACCTCTAGGAGGTCCACCAGATCAGGTAACAATTCAACCACGATATTTATTCAATAAGGATCTGGAATATCTTGTATCAGATGATAAAGAAAGAAGGAAGGCTCTATCAATATCCAAGTTATAAGTGGGTTACTATCCAGACTTTGGGCTTGAAGAACTCGTACCTTCACTGTGGATTGAAAGTAAACATGAATACGATATTAGTGCAGCTTACGGTTTATCACACTGGTGGTTTAAGCGCAAGGAATTCTACATCACAAGACACAGTGCCCCCTCTGATCGTCATGCAGTCAGATCTCATATGCGGTTTCTTAGTGTTATCAGTCTCAAGACCTTCTCAAGATACGATTACACATACTTGAAATAGATTGTTCTATGCAGAGCTGATTACAAAGAATACAAGATCTCGGAAGCTGACTTCAAAAATCAGCATCTGAATGATTTTAAAGACCTGTACCTTCTTCATCTTCAAGGCAATCTCAACCACTAATCTGGTGCTGACAAGGTTCATCTTTTCAACACAGTCAACTTGTGGATTAGGAACATAGTCATTAGAAAACGTGTGGAAGACTTGTAGCTCGGAATTGAGAGTTATCAAACGAAGCTCAACCTTACTCAACTGAGATGGGATGTATTTTATTTCCTCTTCAAATAAGATTACACCATAGTCCATAAGCTAAGGGTCGTAATCTACAGAGACAGGAACAATCAGAGGAAGATGATGAGGGAGTCTGAAGTGCACAAGTTCAGCGATGGCACGTTGACAAGAATTCTAGAACAACTGGATCATATGGTCAAAGACTTTGTGTTATTCAAGTTCAATCCTGACATGGAGCACAGAATTTGGTTTGAGGATGATAAAAGGAGGAGTAAAGAGTTTATAGAAGTGATCAAGAGAAGGCTCAAGATTAGGAGAGTTTTCAGGAGTCTTGAAAGCTTTGTCAGTGAAAGGTTAAAAGATGTTGACTACAGACTCATCCAGAGAACTGAATGATTTCATTATTCCAACACTCAGGTCAATATCATCTTAATTTATATAATATATCTTGTACATTAATTATTATTATGTAGTGTATCTTTAGGTGGTAAGTGTTAATGTATAAATTTTTCATAAGTTTTTTTTGTTAAACTCAAAATCTTTCAAAATTATTATACTTGACACTCACACATACCCTCATAGATTGAGGGGATCATTAATATGTTCCCTAACCGGCTTGTGAATAATCAACATATTTTTCTCCTAGTTTTTGTAGCATATTTGAATTAATTGATATCCAAAATATCAAAGGATTTGAAATTTTTAATAAGGGGAGAAAATGTGATTAGAATACGAAAACTGATAAAAATGTGATTTTATGGACTCATATGTATACTCAATCCTCCTTGTGCTAAACATTTTCGTTTATCGATGCACATGTTGAGGGGGAGCGTTTCTGAAAAGTAAAAAACAATCGAGGTACAAAAAGCTTTGATATTTATATCACAAGTACCTTGATTGAGTTTTCAATTGGTTTTATGGCAAAGTGAACTATACCAAAAGACCGACCATGCATTTAATTTTATCAAAGTTAAAGGTTTGGTAAGGTTGGTATAGTTCCCATGATCCAGCAGAACCGGAGGGATCTTACCAAGGATCAATCCACTAGTTAGTGTAGAAGTCCTTAGGTATGGATATAAAAAAGGTAGTAAAAGTGAGAATAAGTTAATAGTACAAACATGAGATGGAGTAGTACTAGAACAAAACCAAACAGGTACTAGTAATGAAGTCTCGGTAAGCACTGAAGAGGGTTAAAGATTTGAAAAAGAATTGTAAGGATATAGGGTGAAAGAAAAAAGCCCTCCATACAATTAGGCAGAAACCGGGACAATACCATTGCTGTCAGAATCACTAATGGATGATTGTTGACATTGAAAAAAGTCGTTCATGAACCTAGTGATGGAAATGCAGACTACCCTTCCTAGCCACTCAGAATCTCTCAAAAGATTTATGTTTCATTTCTCACGGAGACTAAACACGTTATCTATTGACTTTCTCACTCCGAGTTAGTTGATATTGAAAAGGTGGCAGTCCGCTCCAGCCTCCGATCACTAAAACCAAAACGCACAATTGAGTCTAGAGCCAAGAGATCATCCATAAATCTCATTAGGACACTATTCCAATTTACTTGTCGTTCACACACTGTGAAAACAAGGATTATCATAAGAGTCCTACGCATTATCCTTGTGGTATTGCCAGAACATCCGAGTGATACTTAAGTATTCATAATGAAGATGGAAATCCTGCTTGAGCCAACATCAAACAAGCTCTTGGTAGGTGACTTGTGAGATCCTTAATGGATCAAACTTGTGACACTGGATATCGACTCGGTCCAGTTTATGAATTAATGGTTGATGAATTTTGATAAAAGCTTAAAACTCTCGATGTGTTACAAAAACACTTTCTCAAGTGACACGTCGATTGATTTTCAAATCAATTTTCTTTTCAATCGATGAGACTTTGTCTAACTGATTCACTCATACTGTGTTGTCTGCTTTGAGACGCTCCGGTTTGAGAACGGCTAGTGCAGCTACGAAACCCTGTCAAGGAGATTCTTCAGAATTCTACCTGATCACAGGCAGTATTTATATTGATAAACCAAGGAACCGTGGTTATTACAACCGGATTCGACGAAAGTGAACAAAGACTCTTTCATTTATTACTAACGTAAACTTGCAGGTATTCCCGACGGTAGCAGCTGGTGGCCAGAGACAAGTCAGATTCATAACCACATGCTCATACTAGACCGACACATCCAAAGACATCATGAAAGCTCAAGTATATGTTACAAAGCTTCCGCAACTCTGATATCACACGTCCTTCTTTAAGTGACCAAGTATTAAAGTTAAAAGAACTTCAAGAACAAAGAACATTTAAGCTTTCAAGATCAAGAAAGGTATGAGCATGTCGGTCCAGAAGTCATAAGCACAAGATGGAAAAAGACCACAAGATGATGATTAGAGATTACATTTGGCTGATGATCTCAAAGAAGCTCAAGATCATACACAAGTCGAGTCAAGGAACAAGCTCAAGATTAAAGATCAAAGATCACTACATCAAAGTACAAGATATCAAATGAAGAATCAAAGACTACGAGTCGGAACACAAGAACAATCATAAGATTGTTGAGCTTAAGATTAGTATTTTCTAGGGTGACCTCCCTTAGGGGGAGATTGTTAGATATAAGAAAAAGACTCGGTCACCCCGTGTATTTTACAGTTTAACGTAGCTCGTAGTTAATAGTTAATCGTATGACAAACGGTATTAGGCCGGGTATTAAACCTACATGTGTAAGCCCATACCAAGGCCTAAGGGCTGGTTTTGTAAGCACTATATAAGCCTCTTCCATGCCATGGAAGAGGTGGTTATTCATTTCAATATACATGTATTCTATTTTTTCTCACTAGAAAGTTTCTCTCTAGTTTCTCTCTCTAAAGAAATCGGCTCAACCCAAATCTTCTCATTGTGTTATGATATCCAATATCCTACAGTACTACTCAGTGTTCTAAAAGGCGCGTCATGGCGGCGTCAAGGTGTCGCTAAGACTTGAGGCGTGACCTCCACGTTACGAAATGGATCAAGGCATCGAATCTAGGCGTGGCGCGATATTAGGCGTGAAAAGACGCGATAAGGCGAGCAAAGGCGTGAGGCGTGGCGGGTTTTTTAGATTCAACTTTGAATTTTTATCTTTTTTTAAATGAAGAATATTACATGTAAGGATAGTTTCTTAACTTGGTTTATTATGTACAACGCTCTATGTAAACTCAATATATATATATGAAATAAGATATAAGTATTTCATATTTTGTGCCGCCTTAAGCCACGCCTTAAAAACGCAAAGGCTTCGCCTTAGCCGCTAAGGCGTAAGACTTGATCATGCTGCCACGCCACGCCTCACGCTATTTAGAACCTTGGTACTACTTCATCGTTATTTTGGGTATCAATGCCTTTTGAATTTTGAGCCTCGTCACTTAATTCGGATTTATAGTTTTACGAAATGAAGGGTGTGTGTTGATCCCAATCCTTGATCAATTCCTTAGCTTGTTTAAGGTTAAATTACCTTGGATAAATCCAAAATAACTTGTTGCAGAAACTTTGTATGTATACTAAAGTGTATGCGGAATCTACACCTTAATATCTAGAAGTATTATGAATAAAACAGTAATTGTGAATGAACAAAGATATAACCAAACGCTCTAATATTATTAGATCAATAATACGAGTACTCTTCACTAGTACTAGGGTTTACAACCTTGAAGCTTTTTAATCGACTTCACAACTATCAAAACTTGTATATCAACTAATGCCCTAGAGCCTCCTTTTATAGACTAAGGAGTCCTAGTCGGCTTACAATACTTTCCTAAGATATCATGATCTTTCTAAAAGTAAACGTAATCTCTTAAACAAATACATTATACATATCTTTTACAAAAATAACTCAATACTTATCTTCATAAGTATTCTTGTTTTCATCCAAACAATCCCTTATCTCATTTACTGCGCCGCTTTTATCCTCTGACAGTAGGTAAGAAATCCTTCTAGCAGCTTAATTCAGACACATAAAACTTTTTGTACCAAGCAGTACTAATAAATCAGTAAGCAGTAGTAACATTTAGTCACAGTAGTAAATGTGTACTAGCAGTCTTAACTTTACTACTAGCAGCACTAACTACTTAGCTTATATTTCAGTCTTCAACTCTGAGCAGTCTTAATTTCAACTAACAGCAGTAACTTTATACTAACAGTACTAAATTATACTAACAGCAGTAACTAGCAGTAGTAACTTTATACTACCAGTACTAACTACTTAGCATAATTTCCATTATATACCTGAGCAATAGTAAGTCTAAGAATCATCTTGAAGTCTTTTAAGTCCCAACAATCCTCCCCTAAACTTGATGTTCATCTTCTGAATCTTCAAGTTTCTTAATTAAAAATCTTCATCACTATCAGGAAGATGCTTTCAAACACTTCATTAACCCTTTTGCTGCTTTTCTATGAGCTTCAGTAGTTGATTGCACATCTCATTCCAGTAATTAGCTTGAAGTTTCTTGTTGAGCATATTTGTGATTGTTATTGGTGTGAGGAGATATCTTTTCTCAACCAACATAAAGATATGTATATTTCTAAACCTTACAAAGTGCACTCCACAGGAATCAAACAGCTTCCAAACAGTCACTTTGTATCCTTGTAGATTTCTCCATACATTACTTTTTATGTCTGGTTCAAACATGAATTTTAAATCACCCCACATCACCATGCTTTGTTTTAACTAACTTCTAGAGAATCTGTAAGTCTTCTCTATCAATACCCAGAAGCATCCTAATCATAGAAGAATATCTCTTGAAACTTCCATCAGCTCTTATCAATTGATAGTGTCCCATTATTCCTTCTCTAATAAGATTGTATTCAACAATCACTAGAGGTTTGGTAGCAAGTGGCATAGCATCAATTGCTATATAATCATCTTTGACTGTCTCTATATGCTTTTTCAGTTCATCTTTATCATCTACTTCAACTTCTTCATGCTCATCAGTCTTTTGCTTCTTAGACTTATCAGATTCCAGTTTATCCCCTGCTCTCTTTGCACTACTATCTTGTGCAATTTCTGCCTTTTTAGAACTGCTTTCATCCTTCTTTCCACTGATTTCTTAAGCCTATGAATTCATAGTCACAAAAGAATTTACTCTTTTCATTTCCTTGTCAAACAATTTTTGGATTTCATTATAGCTTCTGCCCTTTAGCTGATTGTGTTTATATCCACTCATATGCTTAAGATAGGTAGACATTTGATTTCTATTTTGTGCCTTGGTAGGAGGTTTGTTTCTCTTTTTTTGTGCTCTTAATGCAGCAAAATATTTTCTTCTCTTCTCTATGAATTCCATAAATAGTTTTGCCTTCTCCTCATCTGTTAACTCTTCTTGCTCTCTTGTTTGAAGTCTCTCAGCCAGCAATCTATAAGCCTCTATCATAGCTTGTGTATTTTCCCATGATTCAATCAAAGTTATGTTGGCTTCTTCTTCCTTTTTCCTTGCAAGCCTCTCTTCTTCTTCAATTTCAGCTTGCAACTGAGCTTGAAGATTTCTTGCCAAATCTTCATCAAGAGAAACATGATCTTTCTTTTTCAGAGGTACTTCAGGCTCAATCATGATTGCTTTGGCTTTGTATTTAGTCTTTGAAAGTTGTGATGCTTGTGGAGATGATGTTGTTGTTTTGAATTCACTTGGCTCTTGAACTACAACCCCTCTAGCTTTGGGTCTTGTAGTTGTTGTCATTGTAGCAGCAGTAGTAACAGCCTTAGGTTTAGCTGCTTTGATTTCAATAAGAGTCTGAGCCAAAGTTATTTCTTCAATAGTTGTAGGGGCAGCACTATCTTTAACACCAGTACTAACCTCTCTTTCATCAACCTTTGCACTATGCTCTTGTTTCTCACCAACTGCCATATCCACAATTACCTCATTACCATGAAGATCATCTGTATCAAACATTTCTGCATCATCTGACCTCCCTAGGGTTTCATCAACTAAAGAAACTTCAGCATCCTTGTCAATGTCTTCAATGCTCCTCCCCTGTTTGAATGCATCTTCATGAGCACCCAAACTATCTTTATCCTCAGAGGATTCAAGCCTTCTAGATTCACCAATTTTCCTTAATCTTTTTAACCTTGTAGTTCTTGATTTCTTTTTCCTTTCCAACTTCTGGACCCTCTTCTTTAAACCAGCAATCTCCTTTGCTTGAGCATCCTTTGCCTTCTCTAAATCAATAACTTGTTTTTGTAAGTTGGTACACAAAATCGTCAATTCTGTTAGTTGCATTATATCCTCACCACTAAGAGGTGGATCATTAGAAGGTGTAGGAACACTGTCATCATGTTGTATCTCATCATAAGGAACTTCAGTTTCCTTCCTCTGTTTCCTTCTAGACTGTTTCTTCCGAGATCTAGAGGATGATGGTTGAGTAGTAATGGGTGTCTGTTGAGAATTAGTAGGAATGCCTGAATCTACACCCTCTTCTGGATTAGCTTAAACCAGCATTGTTACAAACAGAGGTGTTATTCTCCTAGAAAAGTCCTTTCCTTCTATTTTCATGTTGGCAAAGATTTTCTTTGTGTATGATCTTAAAAATATGACCAAGCCTCTATGCCAGAGCATTGATTCATTTAATGTAGCTTTTGCAACAAGACAAGTTAAAACTCTATTAGGAACAATGTTCTTTATATCAAAACTGTACATGTTGTCCTTTCTAGGAATTTTAAGAAGTATCTGACTTTCATCAGGAAACTTAAAATTATGAGATAAGACAAGACATCGAGTGTCAGTAAATGGACCCCATAGTTCTTTTTGTCACTCATAGTGAGACACTAAAAAAGGTTGAATTTTATCTTGACAAAGTATACTTATTCAATCAAGTTATCAGTTTTAAGTGTTCCTTTACCAGAAATTCTACCACCATGTGCTCCTCCCCTAAATGTAACATAACCTCCATCAAATTCTTTGAAATCTGAGAGATATGCTATGTTGTCAGTCATGTGCCTTGAGCATCCACTGTCAACAAATCCTTTATCATCTATTAGTGGTTTGCCCTGCACATAAAAATAAGAAAATTAATTTCCTATGGGGACTGAAGCCATTACTGACTTGGATCTGCCTCGTGCATCAATGTAGTTATGTCTTTTGAAAGCAGGTGATGCACCATTAGGTTTGGTAGGTCTCCAAACCCAACATGCTGAGGTCTTAACAACATTTACCCTTTTTGCCCTAACAGCATTAACTGGTTCTGTATATGACCTAGCAGTATTACCTGCTCTAGGCCTTTCAGTATGATAGTGTCTTATGGCAGTATTAACAAATATGCTAGTTAATGTTGTTTGCTTATAAAAGGGCCTCTGAGCAGTTGATTATGCTTGTTTAGAAAAATGTGACATTGATTTAGCACTATGAACTGCTAGTTTGGGGTGAGCAGTATTAACAGGCCTAACAGTATTAAGTGGTGTGAGGCCAGTTTTCAACAAAACTGCTCTTAGAGTCATATTCCTGTGTACACTAGGGTGTGTGGTTTTGGCATAATAGTCATAATCCACCCTATTGTAATTATTTCTAGATACTATTCTTTTTCTTTGATGGTGATTACAGTTAATCTGCACATGATAAAAACTCCCATAAATAAAACATGCTTTGTTATACATCTCAAAATCACTTCCTAGTTGTTTGACTTCTGGTCCTTTCCCAGTGTCTTTGATTCCCTAGGACTTTGTGATCTATACATCTAAGCATACTTAACTGACGTTTTAATTGGTTTTTCATGATTTTTAGGTTTGACAAACTCTATCTTTTTATCAACAAGAAAAACAGTTTCTTTATCAACATTATGTTGGAGACTCAACAAAGTATTGTGTTCTTTTTCAAAGAGTTATCAGAATTTTCCTTAAAATCATTTGATTTTTTATCACAAATAATGTTAGACTCTTGCTTACTATCCTTAGAACCATAACTTTTGAATTTAGGGTCTTTGAATTTATCAAGACCATAATAAGACAAGTCAAGTTTTGTAGGTCTATTATAGATTAAAGGATGGGGTGGAGGAACAACATTATACCCTAAACCCCTTTTACCTCTGTCAGTTATCTGACTTCCTAACAACTTGTCTAGGCTCTTTGAGGCATTATCAAGTTCTTCAATTTAAATTCAATTACCCTTTTTTCTTGCTTACTTTTTCAAACTCAGTTTTAAGCACACTTATTTCATAGTCTTTGCAAGCAACTTCCCTTTTAAGAACTGCAACTTCTTCACTAAAAAGAACCTCATTCTTTCTATTTGTGACAAGTTGTTCTTCTACAGTTGCTAAACCTCTTTTAGAAGTAGCTGCTGTAAATTCAGTTTGATTAAGTTTAACAATTAAATCATCACACTGTTTCTTAAGAGTTTCATAGTTTTTCAAATAAGTTTTAGTGCAAGATTTATCGTTATATACCTCAGAGTCTTAAAACGCCATTAGAGCCATGTTTGTCTGAACCTGTTCTTCTGCCATATCACTCCATTCAAAACCTACACCATCTATAGCCAACATTGCCTTTGAAGATGTGTCTTTATTGTTTCCTTGCTTCCTAGTGTTGTCTTGATTTCTGAACTGACCCTCTTTATTCCTTGGTGCTCTACATTCCCTGGCAAAGTGTCCCATCGTGTGACAGTTGAAACACTCTACCTTGTATTTATCATACCCAGTAGTATCATTAGATTAATGCTATATTTTTATTGGCTGTCTCTGAATATTACTATTGGCCCTTCATATTAGCCAGAGATAGTTGCCACTTCAGAATCTTTTGTTCCAGATCTATCTTCAAATGTATTTTCTTAAGGTCTCGTGTAGGAGTTAGAACATTAGATTTTAAACCATGATAAGCTACACAAAATTATCACTGAAGCTAGCTATTACTAACTTGAGGACTAGTAGCGTTTACATTAGATCTACAGTACTAAACTTTCCTGTTTTTTCTCCTATGCAGGTTTGAGTATAACATCATTAGTACTGCTAGGGCTTGAGCAGTCTTGTAAGAGGTGCTGATTGTGTTTGAGCATGACCACTAATTTGTACAACAGATTTTCTTTACACTTTGTTCAATAATTTTGAAGTTGTTGTACAAATCATTGATGCTCATTGTTTCAATTTTAGCTTAATCTCTAGGCTTACAAACATGTTGTATTCCACTTCCAGGGTGGCAAGTCTTCTCAAAATTTCCAATGGTCCAGTCTTCTTGAGTGATGACTACACCCAAAATTGCAAGCCTACTAACAATCTTCTGGAGCCTGTTAAAGATAGAGTCAAGAGACTCTGTGCTTGATGCACTAAAATTTTCATATTGTTGCTTCAAAAGTGTCTTCTATGTTTTCTTAGTGGCTTCCTGATTACCTAAATCGTGTTTTCGGTAGCAGCAAACCTTTTTTAGCATCATTTGTACTGACTGAAGTAGTGATGTTCATTGGCATGAGCCATGAGTAGCAAGCTTCTGCTTACATCATTCGTCTGTGTTGGTCTTTTCTTTAGTAGTTACAGGTACTGACATCTTTGTAACTGAAGTACCATTCTCTTGTGATGTTTGTGGTACAGATACCCATGAGTTACCATTCTTTATAACCTCCCATAGAGCATAGTCTTGTACCTGTGTGTGTGTGTGTGTTGTTTCTTATCACCCACATTTTCTTTCTTTACGTTTCACCTAGTTTGGTCATGGGTAGTCTTAGCGTAGTCTTACTTCTGTGCAGATTCAATTGCATTGACTTCTTAGATCAAAGTTTCTCAATGCAAAGCTCTGATACCACTTGTTGATCCTAATCCCTTTGATCTGATTCCTTAGCTGGTTTAAGGTTTAATTACTTTGGATAAATCCAAAATTAACTGTTGCAGAAACTTTGTATGTATACTAAAAGTGTAGCAGATTTTAACCTATATATCGTAGAGCAAGTATTATATAATAGTAAGTCAGTAATGTGGAATGAACAACAAGATATAATCAAACGCTCCCAATAGTATGTTAGATTCAAATATTTACGTGTTACGTCTTCACTTTAGTACTAGGTTTAAACTACCTTGGAAGTTTTTAGTCTGACTTTACAACTATCAAAACTGTATATCAACTAATGCCTAGGGAGCTCTTTCCTTTTATAGATGAAGGATTCCTATGTCGGAGCTGATAAGACTTTCCTAAGGATATCTTGATCTTTTTAAAAGAAACGTAATCTCTTAAACAAATACATTATACATATCTTTTACAAAAATAACTCAATACTTATCTTCATAACAATCTATCTCTTTACTCCGTCTTTATCCTTCTGACAATAGTAAGTCTTCTAGCAATTGTAATCCAGCAGTATAAACGTTTGTACCAGCAGTACTAATAAACATAAGCAGTAGTAACATTAGTACTAGCAGTACTAATATATACTCACAGTAGTAAATGTGTACTAGCAGTCTTAACTTTACTACTAGCAGCACTAACTACTTAGCTTATATTTCAGTCTTCAACTCTGAGCAGTCTTAACTTCAACTAACAGCAGTAACTTTATACTAACAGTACTAAATTATACTAACAGCAGTAGTAACTTTATACTACCAGTACTAACTACTTAGCATAATTTTTATTACATACCTGAGCAGTAGTAATTCTAAGAATCATTTTGAAGTCTTTTAAGTCTTTTAAGTCCCAACAGTGTGTTTCGTCAGCTGGAGTAGTAGTTTTTTTTTCTATAAAAATCTTTGGTAACATAAATGTAGGTGTGTAAAACAACTCACAAATGCTCAACGATAATAAATGCCGAAAAAATAGATAAAACTACTTGTTGCTTATCAAACGAGCATTAAACGTCAAAACGTTCAACGCTCACCACTTCTAAATGTTATGCGCCAAAAACAGAATAAAAAAAAGCATTGCTAATGTAAAATACTCATATATGTAGCATTTTTGGTTTTGGTTTTGTGATAAGATAACCATGTTCATCGCCCTAATGAAATCTTTGTGTGGACAGCCGACCCTTAAGTTAAACACGGATAGCTGGCCAACAATCCGACATAAGCTAAGTTTGATTCTGCTACAAAAAGATTATTTTTCGATCGTAGACCGGTGTAATGAGGTGGTCTGCCGTTGTAGTCGTTTGCCACATAGAACGAGTCCTCCCCCATACGGGTTACGACTTTAAATCCCGCGAACGCGTTCCCCCGTCGGAAAAAAAAACGTCCAACTTGGTGTCGGATAGGTAGAGGTGGTGTGAGCATGTTTGCGTGTGCGAGTGTTTTTTAATTGATTTTTGTGTGATATTTTTTTATCGCGGTCACCTTGTTACATTAAGTTAGTTATAAAGGTCGCAGCAAGTTGACGTTGAAATGACACTGATGACCACGGTCTAACTCTATCACCATTATGCGATCTACAATGCAAAAAGTCATTAAAGACTTTTTGCATTTAATGCATTAATTGCTTACCATATTAATGTCTAAAAACTTGAAATTTAATAAGTCTTTTTTAAAAGCTTTCAAAAAACTTTTATTCCAATGAAAAAAACCATCTCAAAAGACTTTTTAAAAGTAAAAAGCTATCATTAGTTTATCATTAAAGATGCTTTAAGTTATTTTTCTTGTCATGGACTCATGGGTCCCACTCGTTGCAGAATCCAAGGCGAACTTGACAAAATATTACTGTTAAAAGCTTTCAAAAAACTTTTATTCCAATGAAAAAAACCATCTCAAAAGACTTTTTAAAAGTAAAAAGCTATCATCAGTTTATCATTAAAGATGCTTTAAGTTAGTATTTTTCTTGTCCTGGACTCATGGGTCCCACTCGTTGCAAAATCCAAGGCGAACGTGACAAAATATTACTGAAATTTGCATGGGGGTCGACTAGTAGAAAGCCTTATAGAGTGGAGTGAAATACAGTGACACTTGTGGTCGTCACTTTCCGTTTGAGTCCACAAAACAAACCTTCTCTCCATGTCATTTTTTTGCCCTACCTCTTCCCATTTGTAAATATTATAACCATACACATATCCACCATATGCATGTCCATCACACATATCCTTTTTTACAAAGTCCTTGTTGTCTATTTTTTTTGCCAATCGTCCAAATGAGATGTTAATTATACGTTGCTATGAGAGTCATCCTAATTACTTGGAATTTAGAAGATACAAAATATGTTTACGTTTTATTTGTACTAGCAGGGTATCCGCGCGTTACGACGGCGAGTACCCTGTTAATAATAGGAGAAAAATAAAAGGAAAATAACCTCGATCAGACCCAGTTCACTCAATTTATAGGTTCTAACCGGTTCTCACCGATTCGTTTTCAGACGGTTTTTATTTGCTAGCCGAACCGGTGACCACTCAGGTTCTCGGTTGAACCTGTTGGCCCAGTTCGGCTTTCAAAACTATATGTATTAGCAAATAAATTGTATAAAGCTTTGTGTGTTTTATTAGTTTGTACAATGTGTATAATAACATGTACTTTTCATTTTAGAGATGTTTTAAAAACTACATTATTTAGTATGGGTGCTTTAAGAATAATATTGAATGTGTTGACCAGTCAATAAGTATGTGTTGTGAATACGTATATTGTACATATTGCATGAATGTATGTATTAGTGAATTTCATCTTTTTATTGTTTGCATTAAAGATCGTATAATGTGCATCAATTTTTACATTACTTAATTTTTTACATTTTATCCAAGAGACGTACCAATTTACTTATTCATAAACATGTTGGATCTTAAGACCATGAGAAGTTGCAATAGTAACGCATGTCATTAGTCGACCTATGTCCCATTATCTCTCACCAAGTCCATTATGTATTTTTATGTGCATCAATTTTTATATTACTTAATTTTTTACATTTTATCAAAGAGACATGCCAATTTACTTATTCATAAACATGTTGGATCTTAAGACCATGAGAAGTTGCAATAGTAACGCATGTCATTAGTCAACCTATGTCCCATTATCTCTCACCAAGTCTATCATATTAGCACAAAATAATAAAGTATCGCATAAGAAAACAAATAATACCAAACATAATAATTCACATTCTTATTTTCTAACACACGATGTACTCTTTTTGTATGTATTTTTATTTGTTGTTTTCGAAAAGTTTTAGGTATTGTCTTTCTTATTTTTTTATCGTGATACATGAAATGAGTGGAATACTTAGAATTATATGATCTTGATTTAGTCGTTAAGATTTTTCAAAATTAAAATAATGTATGGTAGCATTGATTTGGGATTCCACCTATATTGTATCATGATTTACCTAATATACTTCAATTCAAACACAAGGAAACTTCGACCCGTAGTTTATATTTGTTCTTTCATTTAATCTTAGACCATTGTTGTTAAGTGCTTGTATAATTTCCTTTTTCATCCAAACAAGGATGTATATGAACACGTAATGCTATCTTATACCTAGGGATGAGCATGAGTACCGAAAAAACGGTACGGTACCGGAACCGTACCGGTACCGACCCGTATTGGTACCGGTTCTCTTTACCCGGTACGGTACCCGTACCCTAAAACTCGCTCAAAAAATTATCGGTACCACTAAAAATGGTACAGTACCAAGACGGGAATTCCCGAGTTTGGTACCGTAATACAAAGAGGCTAAATGTTTTTTGTACTAAACTGTTTTAGCCTATTAGAAAGCACTAAATGTTTACTAAACTGTTTACCCTATTACTGTTTAACAATTTCTGGTTGGTTGCACACCTAACTCGATTGATAGGGAACACATGAAGTCATGAACAATTTCGTTAGTAATATCTGTTCATTTACGAGCAAGTTGACTCACATTATGTTGTGCATGGTTTCAACAAATGAATGGGTGAAACAATTCTTTAGCTGAAAAGAGTTAACCAAATGGGCTAAACACGTTGAAATGGCCTTTTATTTCAGGTAGTATGCTTTAATGAGTTTAATCATCTTGTTTAAAAAAAAGAAAAAGACAAAAGGTGTGTAGACCAATCTGACTCAATTTGATCATATCGACTCATGTATTCATATGAAATATTGCTATACCTGGTTATGTTGGACAAGTTTGGATCAAGGTTGATAGCAGCACACCTAGATTACATCAAAGGAAGTAAGGTCTCTAATTGTTCTTGGTACACTTGCTGATATATGCATCTCCTACATATACATTTTCTCCTAAACGGTACTTTTTTCGGTTTAGTACCGGTTTACAAGGTACCGGCACCGGTACCTATATGCCTTTCGGTTCCGGGATCGGGACTACATATTTGGGTCGGGAAAAAATACGGTACCTCGTAAACGGTGCCGGTACGGTACCAAAATGGTACCGTGCTCATCCCTACTTAAAAGTAGTATAAGATAATACCGGTAGGTATTGTTATACAAATTACCATCTCACGTGTTATCATGTTGTTACATCCTCAGACATCTTTAATCCAAAAAGC
>BQNB010120375.1:0-20646 GCA_026074375.1 Tanacetum coccineum
TTTATATTTTTGGTTTTTTTCTTGTTTTATAAATATATACTAAAAAGAAATGAAAAATATTTTTGTATTTTTTTTATATTTTTATAAAAATAGAAGAAATATTCACAAATTCAAACATGAATCGTCAAACGTTACGATAATCGTTTCACAGCCTCCCCGGCAGCGACGCCAAAAATTGATTCGTGCAATAGTATATATATATAATATAACATAATGCAAACCCCAACCAATTGCCCTTGACCAAGGCAAAAAGTCAAAATTCACAAATAGAATCAATATATATCTGGAAGTTTGATTTCCCGGGTCGTTATGTCCCAACGAGGTGTGCAATTGAAAATCGAATGACGGATTGATGATTGATGTTTGAATATGACAAGGTTATGATTGGTTTTCTATTTCTACAAGTTAAATATGCAAAAACGATTAAATAAAACCTAAAAATGAAAGCTATATAACTTAAAACCTAAAACGGGTACGAAAAACGAGGGTCAAAAACCTAAATTACACAATTTAAACCCTAGAATGAATTTTTTACTTAAAATGGGTTCTAAGTGACTAAAAACGAAGTTTAAAAAAAACTAGATCGAAAACGGAGTTAGTTAAGACCAAAAACGAGTCAAAACAAAAACGGGAACGAATCCCGTTCTTTAAAAAGTGAAACTTTGTAAAAATAACCCTACAAGAAAACAAATATTTTTCCTAGAAACTATATGACAAAAGAAAATTTTTAAAAAAAAGTTTATATTTTTCTGACTTTTATTTTATTTTTTATGATTTTTTAAAGTTTTTAAACAAAATAAATTATAAAAAAATACTAAACGTGTATAAAAAATTCTGAAAAATTCACACAAAATAGCTTAAAGGATAAAGGTCCTATGAAAAATAAGAAAAGTCGCGCAGCTTATTGAATAACCTGCGAAATAAGCTACAACAGGTTAATAAGCAAATGGGCTAAAAAGCCCTTAAATAATAAACCAAACCAACCTCTACCGGATGAGCTATTGTAGCACAGCGGTAGAGGTGTTGGTTTAAAAGGTGCGGGAGGTCGGGTTGAGGTCTTGGGTTCGAGCCTTGGCTCACCATTGGCTTCCCCTCTCCCAAACCTTTTTAAATGCCAATTTTTTTACAACTTTTTTGAAAAATAGAAAATAAGCAACTTTAAAAAAAGCAAAATTTTTATAACTTAAAAATAAGCACGTAATAAGCTAAATTAGTTGGCAGAATGGCTAAATTACACTAAGGCTAAATACAAACAAACCTGTTGGCTTTTTAAGCCAAAAAGAGCAAACTAAAATGAGAAATAAGCTAAGATACAAAACTAACCTGACCTAATAAGCACCTATAAGCTAAATTAAGCAAACTAAAACAGGCAGAAAAGCTCAAATGAGACAGATAAGCCAAAAGGGCTAAACACTTAGATTTTTAACTAAACACTCAAATAAGCTAGCATAAGCATTAAACAAAGCACAAATAGGTAAAATAAGCTCAACCTAACCCAATAAGCTAATCTAAACTTAAATAAGCTAAATTGACAGAGAAATAGGCTGAAATAAGCAAATAAGCCTAAAGGGTTAGGCTACAGGCCAAACAGGCCCTTGGGGCACTTTTAGGGCTTATTTTTAAGCCCTTAGAGTGGATCCCAATGGCTGAGCTTATAGGGGCTTAAAGCACAGCCTATAAGCTATCTAAAAATGGAAATTGCAAAGACTTTGATAAGCAAATGGACAGCTAACAAGGGCTGTCAAAAAGGGCTTTTGCACCAGGGCACCCATTGTTGGCAGACCCAAAGGGCTGATTGCAGCCCTTGGTTTAAGCTAGCAAATAAGCTTGCAAATGAAAGATAAGCTAAAACAGACAGAGACAAGCTCCTAATGAGCTTGTGCTCAAAAATTCATAAGCTAAAATCATAGTTAAAGGATTGTAAATGGAAAATTAAAAAGGCAAATTTTATTTATCTATGAAAGACTTACTAAGAGTTGACAGATTTTGGCCTAGACTTAACAAACAACAAAGGGACTTTGGCTATTCTAATTTGACACTAAGTTGAACTCAAAAACAGACCCAAAAGCGAATTTAAACAAGCCTAACAAATTAAGCCCCTTTGAATTAACTGTGTTACCACAGTTTCAAAGGGTGTTTCCTTAAAACCTTAAAACCAAACTTTAAACTTATAAAACTTAAAACAACTGACTTTTATTACTTTAAAATGGTAATGTAAGCTGGCCAAAATGACCCAAAGGGTTTTATCACCAGAATGACCCATTTTGGGGCTTAACCCAAACACTCCCTTAAAACTGAAAAGGCTTTTTAAAGCTTAAAAAGGTAGTTTTCAGCTAAGAACCTTGAAGATAGATTAACAACTAGCATATTTAAGCAATAATAAGCAATTCTCAAACAAAAATAAGTATTTAAATAAGCAAATAAGCAAAAGGCAGTTTTAGCTAAAATGGACAGTTTTTAAGAAAAACTTAAACAAAGGGCAAATAAGCATAAAACAAAGACATTAAGCATTAAACAAACATAAATAAGCATAACAAGGGGGGGGGGGGGGGGGGGAGGGGTGGGGGGGGGGGGGAGGGTGGGCGGGGGAGGGGGGGGTGGGGGGGGGGGGCGGGGGGGGAGGGGGTGTGATGGGAGCGCGGGGGCGAGGTGGGGGGGGGGAAAGGGGAGGGGGAGAGGGAGGGGGGGGAGGAGGGAGGGACAGGGGAAGGGGGGAGGGAGGGGGGGGGGGGGGAGGGAAGGGGGGGGGGGGAGGGGGGGGGAAGGAGGAGGAAAAGGGGGAGGGGAGGGGGAGGGGGAGGAAGGGGAGAGGGAGAAAGGAGGACGTAGGAGGGGAGGGGGGGAAGCGGATAGGGAGGGGGTGGGGGGAGGGGAGGGCAGGGAGAATGGCAGAGGTATGGGACTTCCTCTTTCTTTTCTCCTTTTTTTGTTTTTTTTTTTCCTTTTTTTTTTTCTTTTTTTTTCTTCTTCTTTTATTTTCTTTTCTCTCTTTTCTTTCTTTTTCTTTTTTTTCTTTTTTTTCTTCTTTTCCTTTCACTTTTCTTTTTTCTTTTTTTCTTTCTCTTTTTCTTTCATTTTTTTTTTATTTCTCTTCTTTCCTTCTTTTTGTTCTTTTCTTTATTTTTTCTTTTTCTTTTTTTCCTTCTTACTTTTTTCTTTTTTTTTTTCTTTTTTTCTGATTTTTCTCACTCTTTTTTTTTATTTTGTTTTTTTTTTTTCTTCCTTTCATTCCTTCTTCTCTTCTTTCCTTCTTTCCTTTTTTTTTTTTTTTTCTATTTTTTTTTCTTTTTTCTCTTTTTCTTTTTTCTTTCTTTATTTTTTTTTTCTCTTTTTTTCCCTTTTTTCTCTTTCCTTTTTCTTTTTAGCTTTACTCTTTTTCTTTTTTCTTATTTTTTTTTTTTCTCTTTTTTTTCTCTTTTTTTTCCCTTTTTTTTTTCTTTATTCTTTTCTTTCTTTTTTTTTTTCTCTTTCATTTTTTTCTCATCTATTCTTCCCTTTCTTTTCTCTTTTTAGGATAAGCTTCTTTTTTTCTTTTCTCTCTTCTTTTTTTCTTTCCTTCCTTTTTCTATTTCTTTTTTTTTTTTACTTGCTTTTCTTTTACTTCTTTGTCTTTTTTCCTTTTCCTTTTCTTTTTCTTTTTTTCTCTTGTTTTTTTTTTTTCTTTTTTCTTTTTTCCTTTTCTTCTTCTTTTCTATTTCTTTTCTTTTTTTTTCTTTTTTTTTTTTTTTTTTTTTTTTTTATTTATTTTTTTTTCTTTTTTCTTTCTTTCTTTTCCTTCTTTTCTTTTTTTTCTATTATTTTTCTTTTCTTTCTTTCTTGTTTTTTTTTTTTCTTTTCTTCTTTTTTTTCTATTTTCTTTTTCTCTTTTCCCTTTTTCTTTCACTTTCTTTCTTTATTTTCTTCCTTCCTTTTTTCTTCTTTTTCTTTTTCTTTTCTTCTTGTTTTCTTTCTTTTTTTTTTATTTCTCTCTTTTTTTTTTTCCTTTTTTTTTTTTTTCTCTTCTTCTTTCTTTTTTTTTTTTCGCTTTCTTTTTTTTCTTTCTCTTTTCCCTTTTCTCTTTCATTACTTTCTTTCTTTCTCTCTTTCTTATTTATCTTTTCTCTTTTTACTTTTTTTTTCCTTCTTTTCTTTTTTTTTTTTTCTTTTTTTCTCTTTTTCTCTATTTTTTTGCATTTTCTTTTCCTTTTTTTTTTTTTTTTTTTTTTTATTTTTTTTTTTCTTTCTTTTCTTTACTCTTTTCTCAAAATTACAAACTAAACCTAAACAGATTAAGATTGGCCTAAAATCTACTTGTGCACTAATTTTTAGATTCTAAAATTAATTCTAACCTATCTAACTTTAAACCTGAAAAGAGGACCTCTTCATTTTTTTAAAACTGGTGATACTTGATAGTTTTGACCCAAATTTTGTAAACCAAATGCACAACTAAATTGGCACTAACCTACTGAGTTTATGACTCAAAAGAAACAACAAAATTGACACCAACTAGCTTTTTATCAAAAGCTTATGAATAAGCTGTTTGGAAAAGCAAACTACCACAGACTTGAACCTTTGACACAAAAACCTTTTGAAAACAACTTTTAACTTATCAAAACTTCTAAGAACAGCTTAAAACTACTTAAAATTGATTAACCAAGTAAAATTAATGACTTGACCCATTGCAAAAACCTGTTTTGACCCATTTTTCAGATTAACCCAAACACCCCTTTAAATTCTAAAAAAGGCTTTTTAGGCTAAGGAATGCTCAAATAAGCTAAAACAGTTCAAGAGCAAGATATTTTAAGATGAAATAAGCAATTTCAAACATAAATCAGCACATAAATAAGCAAACTAAGCAATAAGCAGAATAAGCATTTAAAGACAGTTTTGACTTAATTTCTAAACTAAGAGCTAGAAAACCATAAGACAAGCATATTAAGCATGAAACAACTGAAATAAGCAATAATAAATATAAATAAGCACTAAATAAGCTAAGCTACAGTGACTAAGTTTAAAATTTAAAAATAAAGAACTTACAAAGGTCCAAAGCTTAATGAAAGGAATTTAAACACTCAAATTAGTGTTTAATCATCCTAATGTCTCCCAAGAGACTCTAAAACCATGGCCATCCAGTTTACCATGCTCCAAGATCTTTGAACACTTGTGAGTGCTTTTTAAGTGAAAAAGCTTAAATCTTTTGAGTTTTGGAAAAACTTAAAGTTTTTAAGTGTAAACAGCTTAAAAGAACCTTTTAAAAACACTTTATAACAGGTAAATAAAGATTAAAAAAAAACAGGGCAAGATAACTAAAAACACTTCAAGCTTTCATTAAACTGAAAAATAAGTTACAAGACTGAAAAAAAGCTAATATTGAACTAAATTAAGCTGTAAGAGAAAGATGATGTTTTTTAAGGCTTACAATTGACATCTATTTATACTAAAAAAACTAGGTCTTCAATCCTTTCTTGTGTGCTTCTTTTGTGAGAGAGGAACTGAAATGTGTTTCTTTTGTGAGACAATCTCAAAGCTTAATCCCAGCCATCAATTTTTCATCTGTGTTTCTTTTAAAACATCACAGCCATCGATTCTTCTTTAGTCTTGAAAAAAGTTGAGGATTGCCAAGGTGGCTGACCACATGTGACTGAGTTTTGGTAGTGGAGGAGGGGGGAAGGTTTTATCCAGGGGTTTTTTTGGTTGCAGGGTAAAAGAGTGGTGGTATGGGGAAGATGAACAATGGCGGGAAATTTGGTTTGTGGGTAACAGGGTAACGTTTGGGTGGTTGCCAACTTTGGTCCCTCAAAGTTATAAGGTTGTTTGCAATTCTCGTCCTTGAGGATGATATGAGTTTGGGGGTTTGGCAAAATTGCCCCCTCAACTCATATATAAGTATTGCAAAAACAGTCCTTGAATAATACAAGTTTAGGGGGTTGGCAGGAATGCCCCCTAAAGTTGTATTTCACTTAAATTGCAATTTCAGCCCTTGTCATTTATTCTTGTAATACAACTTTGGGATTTGGCAATTTCAGTCCCTCAAGTTATATTCTTTTCTGATTCAGCTTCTCGGAGTTGACTTGACTTTGTCAGGGTTGACTTTGACTTTGACTGTTTGACTTTTCTGTTGACTTTTTGACTTGGTTGACTTTTTGGCTTTGATTTGGCTTCGTCTTTTCACACATTTCCATTCCGTGCTCAGTTTTGTCATTTTTGGCTTTGTTTTTCGTCCTTTTGTGTGATATCCGTTTCCTGCACAATACAAATGCAAAACAAACATATATTTGGCAGTTTTTGTCTGTTTTTGGTCATTTAAGTCCGTTTTTAATGGAAAAAGGTATGTGTAATTAAGCACATACCAAAATCCCCCATACTAAGGTATTGCCGTGTCCTCACGCAATGTTATGAAGTAAACACTTAAGAAAACCAAGAATCTCAATCCCCCTCGACTAATAACCTCGAAAAGTAGCTAAGTGTTCGTCAAGGGAAACTAAAGAATCAATAGCTTCGACAAGTCCCGTTTTCACCATTTTTTAAATTTCACTAAACTATCATAATTTTTTTGGATTTTTCCTTTTTCTTTTCTTATCTTCATGTTTGACTTCCTTTATTTTATCAAAAACTAGGATATAGAATGGAGCGCCCATATAGAATCTAACTCTACGGATGTCCTAACGGATAATTCATAGTCCCCGACTTTTTCACTTGTCCCTCGCTAAGCGTAAAAACGAATCATCGATTATGTACACGTAAAGATGCTAACACTACTTATAACTATGACTTGTCAACTTTTCGCTCACCTAACAATTATTCAATTGAGTGATTGTCTGCTTAATTTTAAGTTAAATTAGATCGACAGTTTTAGGAAAGTTAGTATAGTTTATGATGCATACCGATATTCTGAGAGAAAACTGGGGAAAAGTGACTTAGATCCACCCCACCAACAGCATTTTCTCGATGATCCCAGCGAATGTTCGACTTAGTTTTATCTGGTTAGAGACCCCACAGGAGGAATGTTCGCAATGTAATTAGCGGGATACTCTCACCCCTTTTTAGGCACGAATTTCTTAGATTTACCGCTTAACTAAAACAATTACTGCTCAAAGCACGCAAATATTTTCAAAAATTTAATGATCTCATTGGTGCGATCTATTCCTAGGCCATAGAAAGAAATAATCAACCAACGGCAAACCAACAAACTTTTAGAAGTCTTAGAGCAAGTTATTCTTCAGTTCTAATTTATAATTGAGTTAGAAAAAGAAATATAACATTAATTTTCTTTATTGCGTTATTTACTTTACTATATTACCGTCTTCTTGTCATGACTTCAACATCGGCCACGCCTCTGACAAGATGTAGTAGACTTAGTTCTGACGACGATTTCTTATTGATAACAATTACAGATTTATTATCCTCTCTATGGGCTAGTTTTGAAGACTGCTACATCGGTTGTGAGACGGGGCAAGTTGACCAGTAAACCTTTATCAAGCCCACAGTTTCAAATATATATTATTTATATCAATTTTATTATAATATTTTGCACAACAGATTTTCCGTTAATAGAGAAAATTTTGTTTTAGAAACTCATGCATATAGCTGAACTCATGATGATTATTTTCGTTTTCGAAAGGAGCTTCTTTTTGGAAAACGTCGGTTTTATAGTTAAGCAAAATTTAAGCACGTTTAGTAGTCAGGTTTTTTTTTTAAGGGCTTCGGGGAGAATCAGCGACAAGTTAACTTAAAAAGCTTTTATAAGATTTCCATATAATCCTTGTTTAGCATCCTACTTGTAAATAACACTATCATTTCTCGTTCTTCGCAAATTTAAAATCCCTAATAAAAGGATCCGCGAATGCTTAGCCTAATAAACTTTCGTTTATTAAATGGTTAAGGGACAAAGCTAGGGCTCAACACGCCCGATCGAGTCAAAATTTATTCTCATTCTACCCATTAGGAAAGTCAAAACTGTGACAAAACACTTATTTTATTTTTGAAAATTTTTTAAATTTTTTCATTTTTTTGGTATTTTTGCAAAAAATTTGTGGTATATAAACAGGATTTACGTGGACAAAACAACGGCTGCAGGCAACATTCAAATCGAAGATCCCCCATACTAGAACTAGGACATCGTATCGATGTTTTTAAAAGGGAGTACCTACTGTAAATCTAAGGCCGTGTATTAAGTGTGCAATAGATTATAATTCGTTAGCGATTTGATTTTGATATTGGGATTCCCAAAAAATAAAAGCTAAGGGGGGGATGTGAAACTCGAGTGATCGGAGGACAAAACCGCGAGCACGAGAGTCATCACAATCCGGGCAATCCTGGACAATAAACCACAAAACATACAAACACGAATAATGAAAGAGGCGAGCCTCATCACAACACAAAACACTTATTAGCATAAAGAAAGAAGATAGACTGGATAAGCATGGGTTTCTACCCACGAAGCGACTTGTTTTTGTTAACCGAGTCACAAGCTCGATTCGTTCCCCGAATTCATTGGTCCATTGGGGAGCAAGTAGAAGATAAAATCCATCATCGGACTTTCATTCAAAGCGGTTTGGATAAACATTGAATTCATGAAAGGTTCCAATCCGATGAGACTACATTCGGCATAAAAGAATGAGAAGCACGGGATCAAAAAATTGGTATCTTCATTCCCGGTGGAGAGAGAAGATATGGATGGTCAAAAGGATAGTGAGAAAAAGAGAAAATGATTCCATACAAATAAGCGAAGAGAGAAGATTGGTCATCCTCTAATGGTACATTCACATTAGTTGTAGACAGATTCTACGAAATCTGGGGTCAATAGAAGTCAAATCTCCGGATCAGGCTCAATCTTAATTTGATAAAATTCTAGATTCGGATTAGACATGATTTGAGCGAGTTCATCGGCGAACTCCTCATGAAAATCACTCCTATTGGCAGGAGGAAACTGATCATTCGAAAGATCAAAGGTAAACGAATCATATTGAGAAAAATCGTCATGAGTAGTGGTACTGCTACTACTTTTCTCTTTAATATGTTAGTATCACTTAGAAAGCCTTTATAATCCGGATGAGATAAATCAGAACGTGTAGTGGGACTGCCACTACTAATCTCTTCATAGATTAAAGAGAAAAGTTTTCAGATTCGGGAAATAGAATTATCAAAGGTGTTTTCTCCTCCAAGAGAAAAGATTAGGAAATGTGGAGGTTGACTTGATCACAACATCGAAAGATGTGCGTGGGATTATTCTTAATGCAATTGATCTTAGCAATAAGATGATTGACATTCAACAAATTTTTCACGAAGTGATATCGTCTTGTTTTTGTTAAAAGAATATCAGCACTCAATACTTTCACTTCCGGGAAAAACAATTCCACAACCTCTAAGCTGACAATCTCAACAACGGGATGTGATGCATCGACATAATCGATATCCTCACCGTAGGGAGAATCATCATCACTTGAAGAATTATCATCGTTGGAATTGACAACAATCTCAGAATGTTCATTGAGAGCATTAAGAGGAGTGGTATTTTCACAAAGAGGCACATCACACATTTTGTCGAGAATACCCTCGGACTCACTTAGGATTGGGACAAGGTCCTCAACACTAGACTTTATTACTTCGTCCGATTCCGTTGCCAGAATAGTGTCAAGATGCTCGTCCCCTATACTTAGAGAGTTAACGGGCTCCTTGATTGGTATCTTTAAAACGGGTTGTGTATTGCAAATGGTGTCATCATTCGTCATCATCATAGCAAATGGGAATCTTCCAATATCGATCTTTAGCCGCTTTGGCTCTTCGCTCTTCGCTTTTCTTCTTCCTTACTTTGTTATAAATTGACCTAACCCTAAATCAAGTAAGGTTTGTCATGTGTCCTATAAGCGTATTTTGAGAATTAAGTAGGTCATTTTGAGAATTGAGATTGGGATGATTAGACCGGTATATTGCGAGTGATGAAATTGGATCAAATCTAAAAGAATTATAATTCAATAGCAAAAAATTTGCTCATGATAATTGTCCTTCATTCTTGGTTGACTTGTAAGTTTCATGAGGACCCCCGTTACTTTTAAAAACAAAGATATTGTTGTGGAAAACTCGGTGAAGTTTTGTGGGAAAATAATCAAAGTTTTGATTGAATCACGGGTCCTAATTGTAGACAAACGGGACATTGAGGTGGACAATCCAAAACCGTTAATAAGAATCGTTCCCAACCCATAACTCACAAGAGTAATGGTTAGTTTTGGCGGTTGTGGAGGATGGTTTGCAAACTGGAGAAATCGTAGATGAGTTATGGAATTGATAAATTGCTTGGGTTCCATTTCCAATAGTACAATAAAAAACAAACTCCATTGTATTCTTAAACCACATTGTTGGCATGTACGAAACAGACATTGTTGTTGCAAACCTTGCAAGTTTTGTAGATGCTCACCAATGGTTTGATTTTTGCATGGTTCCGGATTAGAGATAATCGGAACTTTCGGAGGGCAATTATAACCGTAATGAGCACTTTTCCCACAAAACTTACAAGTGCATTGTCGACAAAAGATCAATTAAATAATTTACCACAATCAGTGACAAAAATGGTCAATGTTGTGGAGGAATTGGGAGGAATTTTCACAGGGGTCCTGATTGCAACGTATGGCTCTCTGAGGAGCATTATCAACTTGGTATTTGTCGTCGGGGGATAAGACTCGGAAAGTGTCTTGGATGTCTTGAAAAAACTTCTCGTATGTCTTTCGTAGTCAGAGACACTTACTCGACAATAATGACCTTGAACCGAGGTCTCCACCAAATCGAGAATAAATTTTTTCATTAATTTAAGGGGTCTTGAGACGTTTGGGTATTGAACAAGAATTTGTCTTTAAGAATCCCTTTCGTACAACCACAGTTTGAATAGTGTACAAAACTTCCAACAAGACGAGCATTCTTTAATCGCGTAAATCAGATCCAAACGTTAATCGAATGACGTCATAAGAAAGTAAACATAAAAAGAGAGGGGATAAGAAAAAAGAATTAAATTGTTGTTACAAGAATAAGAAGATATTTTTTGGTTTTTTTGAATTTTTTTAAACAACATATTTTTACAAATGGACTCATAAACAAAAAACGGGGGAGAGAAGACAAACTTAAACTGGTAACAGGCTAAGCTTCCTACGGTAGCTTTTCGAAAAGAATAACTCGCAAATGAGCGTGTGTGATGAGGGATTACGCGCGATGCTTTTTTCTCATTTCAGGTCGTGTTCCTTGGAACAACCTTCCTTATACCCCTCTTAGAGTTTGTCTAAACTTTCAAAGGTGATGCCGTTACCTCGCACTGTGATAACAAAAGGCATGTTTTTGAATCTTTGGCGTTCCTCGAGTAACTATTGATCGATAATAACTTCAATGGAAAGTTTAATTGTTCGGCTGTTCTCTTTACAACTTGGTGAATTTATTTATTATTTCTTTTTATGGACAATTTTTTTTATATATGATAATTATACTAATAAAAGAAAATGAAAAATATTTTTGTATTTTTTATATTTTTATAAAAATAGAAGTTTATATTCACAATTCAAAAACACAAATTGTCAAAACGTTACGATAATCGTTTCACGCCTCCCCCGGCTGACGGCGCCTAAAAAATAATTCGTCTATAGTATATATATATAATATATAAGCAAACACTCAACCAATTACTTTTAGCCAACATTGGTTAAGAATTCACTAAATAAAATATATATGTTTCCGGAAGTTTGATTTCCCGGGTCGTATGTCCCAACGAGGTGTGCAATGGAAAATCGAATGACGAATTGATAATCGATGTATGAATTGATATGACAGGTTGATTGGTTTTTCTATTCTTCAAGTTAAATATGCAAAAAACGATTAAATACACCTATTAAAAAACGAAAGCGATATAATTAAACCTAAAAGGGCATGAAAAACGAGAGTCAAAAAACCTAAATTACACTATTTAAAACCCTAGAATGAATTTTTCACCATAAAATGGGGGCTTCTAAGTGACTAAAAAACGAAGTTTAAAAACAAAAAACTAGATTCAAAAAAGGAGTTAGTTAAGACCAAAAAAAAAAAAAAAAAACGAGTCAAAACAAAAACGGGAACGAATCCCGTTCTTTAAAAAGTGAAACTTTGTAAAAATAACCCTACAAGAAAACAAATATTTTTCCTAGAAACTAAATGGCAAAAGAAAATTTTTAAAATTTTTTTTATATTTTTCTGACTTTTATTTTATTTTTTAGGATTTTTTAAAGTTTTTAAACAAAATAAATTAAAAAAAAAATACTAAACGTGTATAAAAAATTCTGAAAAATTCACACAAAATAGCTTTCTTAATGGAAAAAGGTCCCTATGAAATATAAGAAAAGTCCGCGCAGAATAATTATTGAATAACTGCGAAATAAGCTACAACAGGTTAATAGCAAATGGGCTAAAAAACCCTTAAAATATTATAAACAAAACCAACCTCTACCGATGTGCTAATTGTTTGTAAGCTCTATCGGTAAGAGGTGTTGGTTTAAAAGGTGCGGGAGGTCGGGTTGAGGTCTGGGTTCGAGCCTTGGCTCACCCTTGGCTTCCCCTCTCCCAAACCTTTTTAAATGCCAATTTTTTTTACAACTTTTTTGAAAAATAGAAAATAAGCAACTTTAAAAAAAGCAAAATTTTTATAACTTAAAAATAAGCACTTAATAAGCTAAGTTAGTTGGCAGAATGGCTAAATTACACTAAGGCTAAATACAAACAAACCTGTTGGCTTTTTAAGCCAAAAAAGAGCAAACTAAATGAGTAATTAAGCTAAGGTTACAAAACTAACCTGACCATAATAAGCAACCTATAAGCTAAAATTAAGCAAACTAAAAAGGCCCAAGAAAAGTCAAATATGAGCGTTGAGAGCTAAAGCCCAAAAGGGTCTAAAACCACTTAGTTTTTTATACTAAACACTCATTAAGCTAGATAAGCATTAAACAAAGCACAAAATAGGTAAAATTAGAACAACCTAACACCAATTAAAGCTAATCTAAACTTAAATAAGCTAAGATTGAAGTGAAAAAGCGCTGAATTAAGCAAAATAAGCCTATGGGTTAGGCTAATGCCTATACTGGAAATGGAGGAACATTTTAGGGAATCATTATTTTTAAGCCTTAGTAGTGGATCCCAATGTCTGAGCTTATAGGGCTAAAAGTACCAGCTATAAGCTATACCTAAAAATGGGAAATTGCAAAGTCTTTGATATGCAAAGGGACAGTAAAAATGGCTGTCAAAAAGAGCTTTTGCACCAAGGGGAGTTTTGGTTTTTTAAAATGGCTTATTGCAAACTCAAAAACTGATATCCAAATAAGCTTTAAATTTAAAAACTGTCTCAAACTGATTGAGACTGGTTCCTAATGAGTTTGTGAATGAGTTTTTTGTTTCTTTTATAATTCTAACCTTTTTCTCTTCCTGATAATGTATAAAGAGGACATCTGCTTCTTTTTTTATATTATGGTGATTCTGACAGTTTTGACCCATCACATTTTTGTATACCAAATGCACAACTAAAGTGGCTCTAACTACTGAGTTTATGTCTCAATTGAAAACATCATATATTGGTCTAAATACTGATTTTTATCTTTATTGCTTTGGCATTTAGCTGTTGGGTATTGCTTTCGTCCTGACTTGATACTTGGTCTATTTTAACCTTGTTTGTTTTAACGTCTGGTGATTCATTCATGTCTTCGATTTTCAGAGGTTTTAGTCGGTTTGGGTGGTTAGTGCGTTTATGGTTTAGTAGGGTCCATTGGACTTTTTAAGGGGGGGTTAAATGGGGGTGTGATTGATGAGAGTTTAAATTTTATAAAAGTGTTTGGGGTGGGGTTTTTTTTGGGGGGGGAGGGAGGAGGGGCAGAGTCAGGGGAGGGAGGGGGGTAAGGGGTGAGGGAAGGGGAGGGAGACGGGGGGGGAGGGGAGTAAGGGCGGGGGGGGGGGCGGGGGAGAGGGGGGGGGGGGGGGGGGGCGTGGGGAGGGCGGGGAGGGGGGAGGAGGAGGGGAGGGGAGGAGGGGGGGGGGGGGGGGGGGGGGGGGGGGGAGGGGTGGGGGGGGGGGGGAGGGTGGGCGGGGGAGGGGGGGGTGGGGGGGGGGGGCGGGGGGGGAGGGGGTGTGATGGGAGCGCGGGGGCGAGGTGGGGGGGGGGAAAGGGGAGGGGGAGAGGGAGGGGGGGGAGGAGGGAGGGACAGGGGAAGGGGGGAGGGAGGGGGGGGGGGGGGAGGGAAGGGGGGGGGGGGAGGGGGGGGGAAGGAGGAGGAAAAGGGGGAGGGGAGGGGGAGGGGGAGGAAGGGGAGAGGGAGAAAGGAGGACGTAGGAGGGGAGGGGGGGAAGCGGATAGGGAGGGGGTGGGGGGAGGGGAGGGCAGGGAGAATGGCAGAGGTATGGGACTTCCTCTTTCTTTTCTCCTTTTTTTGTTTTTTTTTTTCCTTTTTTTTTTTCTTTTTTTTTCTTCTTCTTTTATTTTCTTTTCTCTCTTTTCTTTCTTTTTCTTTTTTTTCTTTTTTTTCTTCTTTTCCTTTCACTTTTCTTTTTTCTTTTTTTCTTTCTCTTTTTCTTTCATTTTTTTTTTATTTCTCTTCTTTCCTTCTTTTTGTTCTTTTCTTTATTTTTTCTTTTTCTTTTTTTCCTTCTTACTTTTTTCTTTTTTTTTTTCTTTTTTTCTGATTTTTCTCACTCTTTTTTTTTATTTTGTTTTTTTTTTTTCTTCCTTTCATTCCTTCTTCTCTTCTTTCCTTCTTTCCTTTTTTTTTTTTTTTTCTATTTTTTTTTCTTTTTTCTCTTTTTCTTTTTTCTTTCTTTATTTTTTTTTTCTCTTTTTTTCCCTTTTTTCTCTTTCCTTTTTCTTTTTAGCTTTACTCTTTTTCTTTTTTCTTATTTTTTTTTTTTCTCTTTTTTTTCTCTTTTTTTTCCCTTTTTTTTTTCTTTATTCTTTTCTTTCTTTTTTTTTTTCTCTTTCATTTTTTTCTCATCTATTCTTCCCTTTCTTTTCTCTTTTTAGGATAAGCTTCTTTTTTTCTTTTCTCTCTTCTTTTTTTCTTTCCTTCCTTTTTCTATTTCTTTTTTTTTTTTACTTGCTTTTCTTTTACTTCTTTGTCTTTTTTCCTTTTCCTTTTCTTTTTCTTTTTTTCTCTTGTTTTTTTTTTTTCTTTTTTCTTTTTTCCTTTTCTTCTTCTTTTCTATTTCTTTTCTTTTTTTTTCTTTTTTTTTTTTTTTTTTTTTTTTTTATTTATTTTTTTTTCTTTTTTCTTTCTTTCTTTTCCTTCTTTTCTTTTTTTTCTATTATTTTTCTTTTCTTTCTTTCTTGTTTTTTTTTTTTCTTTTCTTCTTTTTTTTCTATTTTCTTTTTCTCTTTTCCCTTTTTCTTTCACTTTCTTTCTTTATTTTCTTCCTTCCTTTTTTCTTCTTTTTCTTTTTCTTTTCTTCTTGTTTTCTTTCTTTTTTTTTTATTTCTCTCTTTTTTTTTTTCCTTTTTTTTTTTTTTCTCTTCTTCTTTCTTTTTTTTTTTTCGCTTTCTTTTTTTTCTTTCTCTTTTCCCTTTTCTCTTTCATTACTTTCTTTCTTTCTCTCTTTCTTATTTATCTTTTCTCTTTTTACTTTTTTTTTCCTTCTTTTCTTTTTTTTTTTTTCTTTTTTTCTCTTTTTCTCTATTTTTTTGCATTTTCTTTTCCTTTTTTTTTTTTTTTTTTTTTTTATTTTTTTTTTTCTTTCTTTTCTTTACTCTTTTTTTCTTTTTTTTTTCTTCTCTTTATTTCTTCTCTTTCTTCTTTATTTTTTTTTTTTCTTTTTTTTCTTTCTTTCCGTTCTTTTACTTTCTACTCTTTCTTTGCTTTTTTCTCCTTTTTCTTTCTCTTTTTTTTTTTTTACTTTCTTTTTTTTCTCTTTCTTTTTCTTTTTCCTTTCTCTTTCTTTTTATTTTTCCTTTCTTTCTTTTCTACTTTTGTCTTCTTCTTTCTTTTTTTTCTTTTTCCTTTCCTTTCCTTTTCTCTTTTTCCTTTCTCTTTTTTTTATTTCTTTTTCTTTTTGTTTTTTTTTTTCTTCTTTTTATCTTTTTCTTTTTTCTCTCTTTTTTTTCTTTTCCTCTTTCTTCTTCTTCCTCTTTCTCTTTGCTTATATTTTTTTCCCTTTTTTTCTTCTCTTTACTCTTTTCTTACTCTTCTTTTTTCTCACTTTCTTTTTCTTTTTTTTTATTTTTTTATTTTTTTTTTTTTAGGTGCTAAGGATCATGTCAAATAGCTAAAACAATTCCAAGAGCAAGATATATTTAAGATGAAATAAGCAATCTTCAAACAATAATTCAGCAATAAATATTGCAATCTAAGCAATAGAAGAAATAAGCATTTAAAGACAGTTTTGACTTAATTTCTAAACTAAGAGCTAGAAAACCATAAGACAAGCATATTAAGCATGAAACAACTGAAATAAGCAATAATAAATATAAATAAGCACTAAATAAGCTAAGCTACAGTGACTAAGTTTAAAATTTAAAAAATAAAGAACTTACAAAGGTCCAAAGCTTAATGAAAGGAATTTAAACACTCAAATTAGTGTTTAACCATCCTAATGTCTCCCAAGAGACTCTAAAACCATGGCCATCCAGTTTACCATGCTCCAAGATCTTTGAACACTTGTGAGTGCTTTTTAAGTGAAAAAGCTTAAATCTTTTGAGTTTTGGAAAAACTTAAAGTTTTTAAGTGTAAACAGCTTAAAAGAGAGCTTAAAAGAACCTTTTAAAACACTTTATAACAGGTAAATAAAGATTTAAAAAAAAACAGGGCAAGATAACTAAAAACACTTCAAGCTTTCATTAAACTGAAAAATAAGTTACAAGACTGAAAAAAAGCTAATATTGAACTAAATTAAGCTGTAAGAGAAAGATGATGTCGCCTAAGGCTTACAATTGACATCTATTTATACTAAAAAACTAGGTCTTCATTCCTTGCTTGTGTGTTTCTTCTGAGAGACATAAACACATATTGTGTTTCTCTTGTGAGTGCAAACCATCATAAGTCATCCTTGGCCATTGATTTCAACCTGGTGCTTCTTTGGATCACCATCTCAGCCGTTGGTGTTGCTCGAAATTGGTGAGATTGCCAAGTTGGCAATATACCTTGAGTGGGGTGATAGTGGAGAAGGAGAGGGATGTTTATCCATGGGGTTTTGTTGGGTATTGCAGGGTAAAGAGTGGGGAGAAGACACGTGAGGGGTTATGGCGGGAAAGGGTGAATCGTTGGTGGGTTTGACTGAGTCAAGGGTAAATGTTTGAGATATTGGCACAACTAGCCCTCCATTTTGTATATGGTTATTTCAAAGTCAGTCCTTGTGGTCATAAACAATTTAGGGACTTGGCAGCTTAACCCCTTGAGAGTGTGTGAGTTAATTTCACCACACGTCCTTATTATGATGTGAGTTTGGGGAGATGGCAGAAATGCCCCCTGAGGTTGTATTTTCATAGAATTGCAACTTCAGTCCTTGTAGTTTTCCACCATGAAATATAACTTTTTGAATTGGCAATTTTGGTCCCTTAAGTTATATTTTTTTCTGATTCAGCTTCTCGGAGTTGACTTGACTTTGACTGTTTGACTTTTCTGTTGACTTTTTGACTGGGTTGACTTTTTGGCTTTGATTTGGCTTCATCTTTTCACACTTTTCCATTCCGTGCTCAGTTTTATCGTTTTTTGCTTTGTTTTTCGTCCTTTTGTGTGATATCACTTTCCTGCACAATACAAATGCAAAACAAACATATATTTGGCAGTTTATGTGCGTTTTTGGTTGTTTAGGGTCGATTTTGAAGGTAAAAGGTATGTGTAATTACACACATACCATACCAGCTTCCAAACTTCAAGACGTTCAAACTTATTGAGTTCTTCTTGCATGGCTTCAATCCAACAGGATTCCGTCAATGCTTCTTTATAACTCTTGGGTTCAACAAAAGAAAGAAAAGCATCGAAATAGCAAAATAGAGCTTCATCTTGTAGTTGATGTCGAGTGGAAACCGGTCTAGAAGGATCGCTAATCACATTATCAATTGGATGATCTTTGGTCCATTTGTTGATGTGTTTGGATGGTTGATTGATTGAGTGCACATTGTTTGGAATAACAACCTGAGTAGAGGATTCTTCAGAACTAGGTTCTGGAATTGGAAAGTCAACATTGGGATTATTATCCATGTGTGCAACTTCAATATCATGGTCAACTTCTTCAACATCGAGAGGAATAACTTAGGGTGGTGTTTCTTGAGTTGTTTGAGAGGTACTTGAAGATGGTGCATCTTGATCAATTGTAGTTGAGGAAGGTGTACCGGTTGAAACATCAGGTTCTAGAGCAATAATTGTAGGAACTTAAGGATCAACACTTGGTGAAGGATTAAGGTACTCATCAAACATTGGTTGAAAAAAATCTCCTAATCATTCTTTGTTGGTAGAACATACAGAGTTGAAGAAGGAATGTTTGGCATGAGTCCTGAACTGATTGTTCCAAGAGTCAATAGTTTAGGCCCGGGTCCAGAACTGAATTGTTCAGAAGCCATTGTTGTCAACTCATCAAAATCAACATGAATAGTTTCAATAATCATTTGGGTCCTTTTGTTGTAGATTCGGAATGCTTTCTTCGTGGGAGCGTAACAAACAAAAATTCCTATATCAGCTTAGGTTTTAACTTACCAAGGTCTTCACTGTCATTAGTGGGATAGCAGAGAGCACGAAAGACATGAAGATACGATAAGTCAGGTTTTTGATCATTGAAAAGTTCATACGGTGTTTTGTTGTGATGTTTTCGGATTAACGATCGATTTTGTGTATAGCAAGCTGTCGCAACTGCCTCTGCCCAAAGAAATAACGGAGCCTTTGAAAAGATCAACATGGTTCGAGCAGCTTCCACTAAAGTATGGTTCCGTCTTTCGACAACGTTATTCTGTTGTGGAGTACGAGCCATAGATGTTTGATGTGAGATTCTGACTTCTTCATAGTAAGCATTCAGAGTATGATTGACAAATTTAGTGCCATTATCAGTCCTCATGTTATGAACGGTTGCATTCAGATGAACTTGAATCATCTTGAGAAATTTAATCAAAAACTCTGAAACTTCATCCTTTGATCATAGAAATTTCACCCAAGTTAACTAAGAATAATCATCAACGATAACCACTATGTATTTCCTCCCGTTGATACTTTGAGTCCTCATTGGCCCACAAAGATCCATATGCAGCAGATAGAGTTTTTCTTGGATGGAGTCTTCAGCTTTAGGTTTGTGGGAATGTTTCTTGCTTTTACCAAGAGCACAAGCAGAGAACAAGTGATCCTTCTGATACTTTAGTTTTGGAAGACCTCAGACTAGACCTTGTTTGGCAAGAAAAGTGATATAATCAAAGTTAAAATGAGATAATCTGCGATTCCACAACAAAGACTTGGTCTTTGAGGCCTTATACAAGAGACATATTGGAGAGGAGAGCAACAAATTATCCATAGATAAAGTGTATAGCCCTTCTAAGTCACGAATGAAACAGGTGTGTTTGCAAAAAGCTACTTTGAGATCGGAATCACAAAATTGACCCTCGAAGAATTAGTTGTGACCTAACCTGCCACATAATAAAATTGAGAGATTGTAACATTACCCATTTGATAATCTTCAAAACCTATTATCTTAGCAATATGATCATTCCCAAATCTAACGATACCCAAAAATTTACTAACGAAGTTGATGAGTTGAGAGCGATTTCCGGTCATATGCTTTGAGCAGTCGGAGTCCAAATACCAGAGAACAATTTGGAGAACCTGCAATCGTTAAGAGAAGAAGAAGAACATCAGAAACAGTGGATCCCCAAGATTGTTTGGGTTCCTTAGAGTTAGAAGTTTTAGATTCTACAATCTTAACTTTGCTATTGGAACCTACAAATCTTGTTGCTTTTGGTCTCCTGTTGTAAACTAAGATTCCTGAGGTTCGTGTTACTACTGGTGCAATAATGGTTTCCTTAGGAGGCACTATTTTATTCGAGGTAATCCTAGTTAAAGGGCACCTATTTCCAACTATAGTGAAGGTCCTACCTGTAGGTTTCCAACTATATCCAATTTCAATAAACACCTTACCTGTAGGTTTCCATACTTGTCTCATTTTATTTCTTTTAGATTTAGATTTTGAATGCACATTCACATCATTCACATAATCAATAATACACATATCATGATTAGCATCAAATAAACATTTGTTACAGATAGCACAAATAGATTCAAACTTAGCATTCCTCTTAACAAGTGCATTACTGTTAGGTTCAGAAATAGAATTTATCTTATTCAAACTAGATTTAACTTTCCTAGAGTGGTCTTCTACTTTATTCTTCTGATTGCTACTTGGTCTCGTGATCCTATTGTTCTTTGTATTGCCTGAAGGCTTTGATTCGCTAGCACTAGTAGTAGGTTTTACTCCTGTAGAAGTCAACAAAGGCTTGTTAGAATCTTTGGTTTTAAGAGAATCAGTCTGCTTGGGAATATTGCTTGAAGATATGACGGGTTTAGCAAATCTAACTCTCTTGTTCTTGTTTAGGGGTGTGACAGCAACTAATTTCTCACTAGGTTTTGGTAAATCAAGGCATCTCTTAGAGACATAGACTAACAATTCCTGAATGTGTTCGGTAAACATGTAAGTAGATTCTAATAAAGGTTCACT
>BQNB010120376.1:0-20645 GCA_026074375.1 Tanacetum coccineum
CACTATTCTTTCAATACTGAACACTTGCCAGGAAATAAAAATGTGCTGGCAGATTGCCTCACCCGTGACTTCAGGAATGATTGACATCACCCATGACATCAATGCTCCTCGCGAGCCCTATAAAAAGAACATTGCAGCCAATGTTTCTTCACACAAATAAACTCACCAACAAAATCAAATTTGTAATAAATCCAATTTCAAATGGAAAATCTCAAAGAATTGAGAATGAAAAAACAAATGCTCATAATAGAGTTACATGCTATTGAGCAAAAAATAAGTCTCTTAGAGACCATAACAACGGTCACCGATGTACCGAAAAGCGAAAGCTTAAAAACAAAGACTATTCCTAAGCAAACGGCTTCAGGTAAAGAAACAACAAATCCGTTAAAAGCTGAGGTTTTGCTAAAAAAAACCTAATAAAGGATAATACTGATCCAAGCTCTTTGAGTGAAACCAGTAAACTAGTTCATTCTAGTCCTCCTACTACAGGAAGCAGTAAAATAACAATTTTGTGCAGGAATTCAAACCAGATTATCTCAAAGCAATCAAAAAAGAAGCACAAAATTACCACGTAATTTACAAAGGCCCACACGCCGGTGTACACACTGAATGAGGTGTGACAGAAGCTTTCTGTAAAGCCAACAAAGTAACTTGCAAAAAATTTAAAAGTAGAGAGCAAGCAGTAACAAACCTGATCTTCTATGGAGAAGAAAAGCAAAAAACTATTCTTTTACGACCAAGAATCCACCAAGTCAAAGAAGAACACAAAGATCAGAGACTAAGAATCACTGAAAAAACACCTTTACGTTCTGAACCTATTATAAAATTTGAAGAATTCAAACAACTCTGGAACAAAGCAAGAGCTGCTTGTCAAGAAGATTTCCTTCATGAAAGATTCTTTACTACAGACAAAACAACAAAAAGTCTGTACAATTTCATAGAAGGAGCTGATCCCACATTAATCCATCAAGCGTTCAAAGCAGGATTGATTAATAACATTTATCCCAGCAATAACCTGTTAGAGCTGAGGGATTTTCCTAATCCCATGATTAACGCCATCAAGAACTTCAGAAAAAAGGTTCTAAAAGCAAAAGACAGTCCGATCTACATCAAGGTCATTAGCACAATTCCAGACTGGAATCAAGAAGGAAGCCATGCTCCATATCACTTCCTAGAAATTGGTCTAGCAAAGTCAAAGAAAGAGATAAACCAATCTCAGCCCATGGAAGACAAACAACCTCTTCTAGACACTCTTTTCAAAATAAGAGTAACCAATTTCAAAAGAATTGCTGAACAAATCCTTGAAGCAATCTCTGAAGAAAAGAAAAAAGTTAATTATGCAGACAGTAACTGTATAATAACGAGCTGGAGTTTTTCTGGCAACAACGAGATAGATGCTCAGTTAATCTATCAATTTGGAGTAAATTTCCAAACAAACACCATTCATGCAAATGGTACAACAAAGCAAGCTTACTGCCGACACGCCAGCCAGCTGTTTCAATATCATTATTGTCAATATTGCAAGGACAATAAAACAAGTAAAGATGGTCCCACCACTGAAGACGAAAAGTCATCCAACGAATATATATATCATTTGGCATTTGTTTGACAGGATCTCGATATCCGTTTCGTTCATCCCTTCGTTTTATTTCCGTTATTATTATTATATCTGTTCACTGAGGGTTAGCTCAGCCGCGTTTTCTTTTCCTGCGGCAGGTACTAAGCGGGAAGCTGGGATATGAGTGTTGAGAGTATGAGCTTTTAGAGGACCCACCTTTAGAAGAACCCTTTTTATTTGGATTTATGTTTTAAGACCTTTCCTTTTGAAGATTTCTTTCATTTGACTTTGTTGGAATTTAATACTGTTGGAAGTCATTTTATTTTATGACTTGGTATTTTGATTAATAAAGTCTTCCGCTTGTTTTTATATATGTTCTGATTTGACACCATAATGTGATGCTTTGTCTCTTTAACGGAGCGGGGTGTTACACTTTATGACCACAAATAAAATACTAAAACACTTAATTGATAGTTCTCCTTACATCCTCTAGATCCCCAATGAGTTGTGAGCTACTGTGATTTTTTAGAAAAAATAATATTAAGTGGAACTATTTTATAAAAATTCATCATTACAAAGTACTCAGATTCAGATCTGAACGCACACCAAAAAGTTTGACGTCCTTAAAAATACTTAGAAAATGTTTTAACGCTAGCACTTCGAAATGGAATTAATAGACACCTAAAATATGACCTACGATTTTTGGCTAACCCTAATTCGAATTTTAAGTAGGGGTTTTACTCCCCGAAATCAGACCCAAATCTGACTCGAATTTACTGTTTTGACAACTTTTTTTGCAAAAATCATTAGAACCACTTCCCAACCTCGATCAAAACCTTTTGGGGCCGGACTTTTTGGAAACTAGACTCTCTGAACTTATCAATGGACATAAGATTCATAAAGAAAAACGTTTTTATCATTAAGATAACTTATGCTTCAATATCAACTCCTAAAATATGTCAACCCTAAATCATAAATTAACACGATCTAACCCTAACCATTTACACCAATATGATCCTAATTAAACCCTAATCACTCTAGCATGATTAATACATTCTTAATTACAGAAGTTTTTTTAAAACCCTAATGTTTCACCATATTAATTGATACAAGAACTAAACAAGATTGATTAAAAAAGATTTAAGAAACATACCTAAAATCTTTATTCTTGAAACACTAAACCACCAACTTGATCTTGATAAAAAAAATCTTTTTTTCTTCTTCTTGGGTTCGACCGGTTATACAAAAAAAAGGGAGGAGGGCTTTGTATTTATAGTGTTTGCAAAAAGAGTTTGGATAATTACCTAATTAGAATTGTAGTTGGATTAAAATTGTGTTTTCTTCCCTTCTTTTTCTCCACCATCCGGCCGAACAAACTAATATATATTTTTTAATTTTTTTGTATTATTAATTACACATTCAACCCTTAATCTTGACATTTTTATAAAAACCCTTTATTATACCTTTTAAACCTTTTAAATTAAACTAAATTAAATGACTATAAATAAATTTTCATTTCTTAATTTATTTTACTAACTCAATAAAACTAAGCTCTAATTTCTATATTTTCTAAACTAAAGTTTTAATTTTACTAACTACTAACACTTAAAGATATAAATACGTATACATATACATATAAATACGTGCACACATAGAATTATACCATCATTTTCATTGTCACTAAATGTAAACAAAATGAAATGCCCAACAACCATAAACTCAATCACAATGAGACGATCAAGCTCTATGGATTGGTAGCCAAACTCACATAAGATCACATAAACACATAATAACATAATGATGTTCAAGTTAAAACTAATGGTTTGACTAACTTGCTCAAGGCATAGTTGTCACAGTATCCCCTCCTTAGGGAAATCTCGTCTTGAGATTTAACTACTAGATCCACCAGCATTAGCAACAAACAATTGGGGATACCTAGCTTTGTTATAGTAACTAGGACGCGCTTTGACTTCCAACGCACTTTAAACTTGGAATCTTACTACGTTTTAAAGTCTTAACCTCACGGTCCATAATCTCTACGGGTTCCTTGACAAAATGAAGAGTTTTGTCAAGAGTTTTGTCGATCTTGATCTCGTACAATGGCACATGCAAATTAGCATCCGCCAAACACCTTTTCAAATTTGACACATGGAATGTGTCATGCACCTCACTCAATTTCTTAGGCAACCTTAACCTATAAGCCACAGGGCCAATCCTTTTAAGGATTTCAAATGGTCCTACATACCTTAGTGCCAACTTACCTTTCTTTCCAAAATGCATCACGCCTTTCCAAGAAGACGCTCTCAGTAACACCTGATCCCCAACCTCAAACTCTAGGGGCTTGTGCCTATTATCAGCATAGCTCTTTTGATGATCTTTGCCCGTTGAGCTTATCCTCTGAATCAAAACTACTTGGTCGGTCGTCTCTTGTACCAACTCAGGCCCAATCAAACTACTTTCCCCAATCTCAGCCCATAGAACGGGCTACCTGCATTTCCTTCCGTACAATGCTTTAAACGGAGCACACCGAATGCTCGAATGATAACTATTATTGCAAGAAAATTCTGCTAACGGTAGCTGAACATCCCAATTGCCACCAAAATCTATCACACACGCCCTTAACATATCCTCCAAAGTTTGAATCGTATGCTCGCTTTATTCATCCGTTTGAGGATGATAAGCTGTACTCATATCCAATCGCGTCCCTAAAGCCTTTTGTAATGTTTGCCAGAAACGTAATGTAAAACGTCCATCTCAATCCGAAATAATTAACACGGGAACTCTGTGTCGAGCGACTATCTCATCGATGTACAACCTTGCCAGTCTCTCAATACTATAATCCTCTCGCATTGCCAGAAAATGAGCCGATTTGGTCAGCTTGTCGACTATTACCCAAATCGTATCATGCCCACTTTTCGTCCTAGGTAACTTGGTTATAAAATCCATGGTGATCTTATCCCACTTCCATTCGGGTATCTCAGGTTGTTGCAATAAACCCGAAGGCCTTTGATGCTCAGCCTTCACTTAGAACAAGTTAAACATTTAGCAATGTCCCTCTTCATTCCCGGTCACCAGTACATATCTCGAAGATCATGGTACATCTTATCCGCTCTAGGATGTATAGAGTACCTAGTCTTATGAGCTTCGTCCATAATTATCATTTGCACACCTCCTACTAACGGAACCCATATACGGTCCAAAAAATTATAAGCTCCTGTCTTCTCTACTTTCCATTTGTTGATCTAAGCTATGTAGCCTTTCTGCAAGTACGTTCTCTTGCTTGAACGCCTCACCCTGGGCTGCTAGTATCATCCCCCTTACTCCAGACTGAATAGTATAAGCCATTGCTTCGTAAAGTCTAGGTTTCATCTCGCTCTTACTACTTAATTGCGTCTGTACACGTTAGCCGTACCTGGATGTAGCGAATCTAAATCATAGTCACTAAATAACTCAATCCACCTCCTTTGACGCATATTCAACTCCTTTTGATCGAATATGTGTTGAAGGCTCTTATAATCCGTATAGATGACACTTTTCGTACCATACAAATAATGCCTCCAAGTCTTAAGGGCAAACACAACAGCTCCTAATTATAGGTCGTGCGTTGTATAATCCTTCTCATGGATCTTTAGCTGTCTCGATGCATAGGAAATTACTTTGCCTCTTTGTATGAGTAAAACCTATTCCCTGGTTCTGATGCGTCACAATACACTAAAAATCTTTCTACTCACCAGGAACGATAGTATTGGAGCATTACATAAATTATCTTTCAAAGTCTGGAATGCCTCTTCCTGTTTCACGCCCCACTCATATTTTTTGTTTTTCTGAGTCAACGAAGTAAAAGGTTTAGCAATCTTGGAGAAATTTACGATAAAACGTCGGTAGTAACCTGCTAACCCCAAAAATGATCGAATTTCAGATGGTGTTGTAGGAGCTTTCCAATTCTTTACCGCTTTAATCTTACTTGGATCCATGTGAATACCATTCTGTTTGACCACATGACCAAGGAATTGCACTTTTTGTAACCAAAACTCATACTTGGAGAATCTATCATGCAACTCTTCCTTCTTCAGCAATTCCACACAACTCAATGAAACCTAAGTTCATCTTAGACTTTGACGTAGACCGAGTGTCATCAATGAAACGATGATAAATTATCTAGGTACGGTTGGCATAACCGGGGAGGGTTCATCAAGCCATAAAGACCGCGGGTGCATTGGTTAATCCAAAAGGCATAATCGTAAACTCAAAATGTCCGTTTCTTGTTCAAAACGCGGTCTTTGGAATATCATCCTCATGTACTCGGAGCTGATGATAACCTGACCGAAGGTCTATCTTTGAGAAGTAACGCGCTCCTTGCAGCTGATCAAATAGGTCATCAATTCTTGGGAGAGGATAGCGGTTCTTAATAGTCAACTTGTTCAACTCCCTATAATCAATACACATGCGTAGTGCACCATCCTTCTTCTTACAAAAATACAGGTGCTCCCGCGAGAATGACTTGGTCGTATAAAATCCTTGTCTTGCAACTCTTGAAGCTGCGCAGAAAATTCTTGCATCTTTGAGGGCGCTAGACGATATGGAGACTTCACAACCGGCGTCGCTCCCGGAACTAAATCTATGCGAAACTCAACTTGTCGTTGCGGCGGCAATCCCGACAAGTCCTCCGGAAACACCTCAACAAAATCTCGTACCACGGAAATATCACTCAATTTCGGTTCATCTACCTTCACGTTACTTAAGGCTTTGGTGATTACTGGTGTACGTTCTCCTTGGACATGAAGTATCTCGCCACTTTCTAATGGTACCCTAACCACCTTCTTGTGGCACACTATCTCAGCCTTATGATCAGATAGCCAATCCATCCCCACAATCACATTGAAACTCCCATGGCCTAAGGGTATCAAATCTATAGTGAACAAGGAATTTCCTAGCTCTAGTTTGCAATTAAAAATAACCCTATCAACTTCTACTTTCTTGCCATCTGCTACTTCTATCACATATCCAGGGTTTACAAAACTAGGTTTCATATTTAGCATAGGCATAAAATCAGTAGAAATGAAACTAAAATCAGCTCCAGAATCAAAAAGTACAGTAGCATAGTGATCGTTCAAAGAAAAAGTACCCGTTACGACGTTAGGATCTTGGAGAGCGTCGACTGCATTCATATTGAAAGCCCTTCCTTTAACTTAATTCCCGCTATTCCTTGTGTTCCGATTTCCTTCAATAGTCAAACGGTTTTCCGTTTGACCAGGTGCTCGGGTAAATTTAGGATAATTATTTCGATAATGCTCATGGCTTCCACACTCATAACACGTTCCCGGTTCATGATCCCCTCTAACAACATTAATCGGTAACACTTGCTTAATTGGCATACGACAATTCCTTGCAAAATGACCCAGTTTCTGACAATTAAAGCACACTTGACAAGGTCCACCCTCGGGATGATAAGTCCAACACTTAGCACATTTTAGATGAGGGTCAGTATACCCATTTCTATAAGGTGTTGCTGCCACAAATCCCTTGCTTACTTTCGCCCTCTTATCATCATTTCTCCCACCTTCTTGCTTGCTTGACTCTTCCATCTTTCTTTTCCTCATTTACCCCGTGTCGATGGTACACACTGACTACCTCATCCGAAGTATCTAGCTTCTAATTATTGACTTTGCTTATGGTTGGTTGGGTTGCTTTGAGCATTCCCCAATCTTAGGAGCTAACCCAGCTATGTACCTCTTGATGCGTGATGACTCAGGAGTAACTAGATGCGGAACCAACTTAGCCAATTAATGAAAACGTTTGTTATTAGCCGGCATGAATTGCTCCCACATCTTTGATTCTAAAACTCAGATTCCAACTTCTCCATTTCATTGCTAGGATAGAACTCCTTTACAAGCAACGCCTTGAAATCAGTCCATGATATACCTATTGCAGCTTCACGACCTCTTTCTTGAACTTGTGTATTCCACCAAGTCAAATCCTTGTTCACAAACGAGCTAGCAGCATACTTCACCTTTTGGTTCTCGGCACACTCACTATTGTCAATTACATTCTCTATTTTCTCGATATATCGGGGTTTTTTTTTTTTTTTTTTTACCCCCATTATTTTTTTAGCGTATCGCACCCCTTTCCATCATCTATTTGGGATTGCAGGTATGAACTTTGTAGGTACAACCATTGTTTCCACCATTTCCACCATTTCTACCATTTCCACCATTTCCACCATTAGCATTGTTCACATTGTTAGTCACTTGGGGAAGGATGTTTTGCAATTGATGCGCGATGATAGCAGCAATGTCGGGGTTCTCCTCGTTGTTGCTAGGGCTGCTTTGACGGGATGGAGCCATTTTTATATGATATAAAATTTATATACATTAGACGATATAATAAGGATCATGATCTTATCATACTCTTCCATAACCATATACATACATACAACGCATCAACATTAATCCATGTAATCATACTTGCAAGTACACGTGTGTTGTGGTGCATGTATAATTATGTGCATGTATAATTATGTTGGCCACCATAATTATAGATGCCCCCTTTCACAGTTGTACTCCCTCCTATGACGATACTTCATGAAATAAACACACCACAAAGCACGTAACTCAAATGAAAACAACTAATCACACATAGGAAATAACCCAAGAATCACTTTTATTATATTAAAATACTCAAAATCCAAGAGTTGAAAATAACATTCCTAAACATGGCTCCCAAACGTGACAGAAAAAAGAACAAAACTAAAACATTTTCAATCACTTAGACAAACGGACAGTTGCGGAACGTGCGGTCAGGAATAGCTTTAGCTGGCTTCTTCAACTTCTTACATTTAGGCTTACTTCTTGCGGTGGACTCAAGATCCGAGTCTACCTCCTTATCTGATGCTTCATACCCTATAGGCTCATCCTCATCCTCAATCAACCAACCGTTCATGTTGCCTTCTCATTAGGGCAGTCGATGTGGAGAAAATTTATTCCTTTAGAGTTTTGGGTGATCAACAAATCCATACTTATTTAAAGATCTAGGTTGTTCAGTTGGTTCTTCTTCTTTAGATGAGTGGTACTCAGGGAATTTAGAGATTTCTCCATCTTTTGAAATCATCGTCATCTCCCTCTCTATGATCCATTCTCCTCCTACTTGTTTCTTAGTTAACTTTTCTTCTATTCGGCGCGGATACAGACCTTTCGGTATTCGGACTTTATGGTTCATATGCTTCATCCTAAGCTTCGTCACTGGATCAGTATAACGCTTGAGTCCAGTTGCGAAGGAGATTCCCCAATGAAACTTAGCACGAGAGCACGAGCTGGGAGGAGAGCATGACTAAAATTACACAAGGAAAAGGTATCTTACTACTTAGATCCTCATATGAAAAGTATGTATATTATATATTTATATATATATATATTATATAATTATATATTATTATATATTATTATATATTATATATATTATATAGCAGTAATGAACAATAGGAAAAATTAAAGGTTTTAAGTAGTGAGAAAATATAGTTGATACGTACATATACACTTAAGCCCTAAAATGCAACTATATAAGGGACTCCTAGGTTATAGTCTAGGTTCAACCACCTACTTCTCTATAACCAAAGGCTCTGATACCAATTTGTCACACCCCGCCAAGGCAGAAACGCGAGGCGTAACTTCATGGGTACCATCACAACACAATGGTGTCAACAATAGAGAACCAGTACATGCATATCTAAATATAAAAGACATGATGTGTCATGACAATACCGAAAACAAAGGAACTGCATCTTGTATTAATAAAAAAGGGGTCTCATCAATATAAAGACAATGTCTCGCAAACCTATTAAAACTAATAACATTCAAGAATTCATGCAAACAAATTATGAAACGAAATCAAATGAGAGCTTCCAATGCCAGCCTAATGGTCTCTCTAGCCACTTTCATTAACTTCCAACACACTTCATAACGCTCACACTAAAAAAATGATGCTTAAGAACGTCAACACAACGGTTGGTGAGAGTCATAGGTTTACGACACACAATTCAAGCTTTAACTAAATTACTGTGATTATAAAAAAACATGGCAGGACAGTTAAGCTAACTATTATACAGGCTAACATGTATTCGTCCAAAACAACCAAATTTAGGACGAATCATATACCATGATCTAAGTCCCAAAGTCCGTCACAGTCATAGGTAAGAACATTACCCGAAGTTAAGTCATAGGTAAGAACATTACCCGAAGTCAAAGTCATAGGTAAGAACATTACCCGAAGTCAAAGTCACAAAGTAATGGGTAGGAACGTTACCCCCGATCCAAAGTCATAACATTTAGCACATAACATATAATAGCTAAAAAAAAGTCCATGCGTCGACTAAACCACATAATCACAGTAATTAAAACATTTCAAAACATATTTTGCATCATTTACATCCCAAGAAAACATAGTAAAAATGGGACTATGAAACTCACCTGATGCTCAGCTACTTGACAAAATCTTGCACACAATCTAAACACAACAAAAACACAAGTTACACTCGGTTAGGCTAAATGCCCAAGCCAATGTAACAATCATATGATGGACTTCTAAACCTTACACTAAGTTTAAAAATCCCTTAGATACATCTCCCATATCAATTTCATACCCTATATGACCTTATTCATTAACTTCCACTTTCACAGATTCTGGCTGAATTTTGTAGTCACTTTATGACCACAAATAAAATACTAATACACTTAATTAATGGTTCTCCTTACATCCTCTAGCTCCCCAATGAATTGTGAGCTACTGTGTTTTTTTAGAAAAAATAACATTAAGTGGAACTATTTTATAAAAATTCGTCATTACAAAGTATTCAGATTCGGATCTGAACGCACACCAAAAAGTTTGACGTCCTTAAAAATACTTAGAAAATGTTTTAGTGTTAGCCCTTCGAACTGGAGTTAATAGACACCTAAAATATGATATTGATTTTTGGCTAACCCTAATTTGAATTTTAAGTAGGGGTTTTACTCCCCGAAATCAGAGCTAAATCTGACCTAAATTTACTGTTTTGACAACTTTTCTTGCGAAAATTATTTGACTAACTTCCCGACCTCAAAACCTTTCGGGGCTGGACTTTTTGGAAACTAGACTCTCTGAACTTATCAATGGACATAAGCTTCATAAAGAAAAACGTGTTTATCATTAAGATAACTTCAGTTGAACACAACCCTAAAATCTGCAAAACCCCAAAATCATACATTAACGCAATCTAACCCTAACCACTTACACCAAATGATCCTAATTATACCCTAATCACTATAACATGATTAATACATCCTTAATAACAAAAGTTTTTAAAACCCTAATGATCCACCATATTAATTGATACAAGAACTAAAGAAGATCAATTAAAAAGGGTTTTAGAAACATACCTAAAACCTTGATCTTGAAACACTAAATCACCAACTTGATCTTGATAGAATTTTTTTTTCTTTTTCTTCTTGGGTTTGACCGGTTACACAAAAAAATAGGGAGGAGGGCTTTGTATTTATAGTGTTTGCAAAAAGAATTTGGATAATTACCTAATTAGAATTATAGTTAGACTAAAATTGGTTTTCTTTCCTTCTTTTTCTTCTCCATCAAATCGAACAAACACCCCTAATATATTTTTTAATTTTTTTTATTTAATTATTATTAATTACACACTTAACCCTTAATTTTGACATTTTTATAAAACCCCTTTATTCTACCTTCTAAACCTTTTAAATTAAAACTAAATTAAATGACTATAAATAAATTTCATTTCTAATTTTATTTTACCATCTTAATAAAAGTAAGTTCTAATTTCTATATATTCTAAACTAAACTTTTAATTTTACTAAATACTAACACTTAAAGATATAAATACGTATACATATACATATAAGTACGTACACACATAGAATTATACCATCATTTTCATTGTCACAAAAATGTGAACAAAATGAAATGCCCAACAACCATAAACTCAATCACAATGAGACGATCATGCTCCATGGTGTTAGAAATACGAAATTCCTAGGAAAGTGTCGGTCGCTTCCATAGATAAATGTCGTTAGCTCATTAAGTAATTTTTGGACTATGCACATGGAAACTTACATATTTAGTTAGCTAATAGGCCCTATGGATAAACCCATGCAGCCCAAGCCCACCATCCCATCTGTAAGTATATAATACCTCTCCATCAGGAGGCGGAGCCAGGATCTTGGCATATAGGGGGCAAAAAAAAATTCTCCGAAAACAGCTCCAAAAACCGTAGTTTTTTAGTAGCGTTTTAGCACTTTTTAGCAGTTTTTAACAGTTTTTTAGCAGCTTTTAGCAATTTCTTAGCATCTTTTAGTAGTTTTTCAATAGCTTTTTGATATTTAAGCAGCCTTATCGGGGGCAATTTGAGATTTAGGATGGGGGCAAGCTAAAAAATAGCCATAAGATATACTATTTTTGCACTAAAAAAAAAATCACCAGTTTATCGGGGGCAACGCCCCCCCTACCTAGTACATGACTCCGCCCCTGCTCTCCATGCCTTGGATAGGTGGTTGGTTGCTTATTTTTACACACATTAATATATGTTTACTTTCTCTCTCTAAGTGTTCATCCAACCCTCTCTCTCACTAAAATAATCTCTCTCCCTCTCATCTAGTATGTTATTAGATTAGTCTTCAATTAGTATCAAGAGTCATGGAGTGGTGTGCTTAGTTTTTGTGTTTTTTTTAACAAAAACAAAACTTTCAAAAATGAAAGGGTCTTCAAATCATGATCAACAAACCTCAAACGAAAGAATCTTAATCACAAATCCCCGGCAGCGGCGCCAAAAATTGATTCGCTAGAATCTTATATATACGTAAGAGTAAAATATATAATATGATAGAAAATTACCAAATTACCCTTGAGGACAAAGGTAAAAAGGAAAATCTTCACAAATATATATAATATAATACGTATATAAACCGGGAAGTATGATTCCCAGGTCGTTATCCTCCAACGATTTGTGAAATTAAAACCACGTTTGATGTTCGGACACTGATTTGAATTGAAGACAAAGATTGATTTGATTAAATACTTTTAAAAATTAAAATAAACAAATTATAACAATTAAGCACGAGGACAAATAACGGGAAACCAAATTTTAACTAAAAACGCAAAACGGGACCCCTAAACGGAGGTCAAAAACCTTAAATTTCTAAAATTAAACCTAACTTAAAATTTTCTTTTTAAATGGACTCTATTTGACTAAAAAGTAAGTTTAAAGAAAACTAGAACAAAAACGAAGTTGAAATGAGCTTTAAAATACGAAAAACGAGAACGGGAATCAATCCCGTTCTTTAAAAATTGAAATTTTGCAAATTAGACCCTACGAAAGTAAAACCAATTTTCCTAAACTAAATAAGCTAACTTGTGAATAAGCTGAACATTAAAACTAAATAAGCTACACATTACTTATATCTTTTATGATTTTTTAAAGTTTTTAATGAAAATAAATGTTTAAAAATACTAAACTATTTATAAAAGTTCTAGAAAAATTACAGAAAATAGCTTATACTAATTAGAACCTAGGAAAAATAAGCTTAAGATCACAGCTATTCGAATAAGCCACTGAATAAGCTAAAACAGCTTATAGAGCTAATAAGAGCAAAACGTGTATAAAGATTTAATAATGCAAGGCGCAGTGGTAGTGAGTGGTGTGTGTTATAAAGGGTTGAGGGTGTTGAGGTCGGGGGTTCGAGTCTTGCTCACCCCCGACTTCCACTTTCCCTATTTTTTATTAAAAACTTATAAAAGCAAAGTTGTTAAGCTCCTAAAAATAAACATTTTTAATAGAAGCAAATTTTTATGATAAGCCCTAAATAAGCTGAAAAACAGCTTATAACTCTGACAGAAACATTAAACTCATATTTTTGGCTTTTTTCAAAAAAAGTCTAAAAAGCTAACTAAAAGCTATACTAATGAAATTATAAGCTATTATTACTAAAACTAACCTAATGAGCTTAAAAGGAAAGAAATAAGCAAAAAGGACATAAGCTATAAGCTGAAATCTCAATAAGCATCTAAATTGAAAACAGCAGCCAAAAAAGACCCTTAAGCTCACTTTGAGCTTAAAATTAAGTATTTAAATAAGCACTCTAGAAGATGAAACTTAACTTTGCTGAAAATCTGGCTTAAATGCTAAATAAAACTGCTTTTTGAAAGAGTTTTTGACTACAAGATCTTATAGAAAAAGCACTATGAAAACAGGCATTATATTCAGCAATTGATGAGTTTTGTTTTGAAATGTAAAAGACAAATATCAATTTCTCAGCTTAAAAACAGATTAGTGAAATGACTTATTTTGAAAAGGCAATTTGATAAGTTGATTTATGACCTAAGATCTAATAATGCTGTGAAAATCAAAACCTAAAAGCTACTTTATCCTACTTAAAATTAGACTAGAAAATGACCTTTTTCTATTTTTCCCTATCTGATGCAGTGTGCATTCAAAATGACCAAATCTCTAATTCTTTTAGTGCATACCTATTGACTCTATTCTAAAATGCATAAAACTCAAAATTGAAACTAAAAACACCTAATGCAATAACTAGTAATGATTTGAGCTTGTAATGCATACTTCACTTAACAGACTTAATCCTAACTTTAACCTCACTTATGAAAATCTAATATGACCTATTCTAGCTTTTGAATATTCCTTAAACAAACTTATAATAAAGCTTAAATGCAATTACCAAAAACCTCAAGGCCACAAACAGTACTAACTTTTAGTTAGTAATGTTGTGCCAAACACCCCTTTAAAGTTCTTAAAATCCATTTAACCTTATTTTAGCTTGCAATTTTGAAATCTAATGAATAATTTTCAAAGACTAGATATCAACAAACTTTAACAGACCTAATGAGCTTATTTCAACAATCTCTTAAGCCAGAATTTAAGATCTGAAGCATATGCTAATATTGTTTAGTTTTTTAAGACAGTTTATATAAAATAGATTAAAACTAAAATTTAAACTATGAAAATGTAAACTAAAAGCATATAGCAAACATATTAAGCATATCTAAGCTAACACTAACAAGAATAAGCAAGCAATACGCATAATAAGCAAAATTAAGCTAGGAAAATTAAGACAGTTAATATGAAAGAAAACTTACAAGAAGCCTTAGCTAAACAAAGGCATAAATGCTCAAATGAGCTGTCTACAAGCTCTGGCTTATTGAAAAATAAGCCAGTAAAGTCCTCATATGAGCTCTTCCATTTTAAGCTCATCTACCAAAAGTCCAAAATCCATAAGCAATGGTTAATTATCTGATTTTAAGGTTCTAGTAGATTAGATGATTAATTAAACTCAAATCTAAGCTTAGAGACTTAGATGAGCTTTTAAAGCTTATCCAACAATAACAGCTTATTAAACCATATTTGAAAAAAAAATGAGCTTATGAAAGAGTTAAGAGCTTAATAAGAAACTTTGTATTATATAGAAAAAGACTGATTACAATACTTGAATTTAGAAATTACATTAAGAGATCACTAGCTAAAATATTTTTTAAAAATTACATAAGCTAAATAAGCTGAAAAATGAAAAAAAAACTATATTCTCTGGCGTGTGTGAGTGTGAGGCTTTATATAGCCCTCAGCTGAAGCTTCTAGGTCCAAAGTTTGTTACATGATCCATCAATCCTGGCTCTTCATTCCTTCCAATGATTGGATCTCCATTGTGGTCCGTTGGATTAGATTTAGCTCACACGGATTGCCAGCGTGGCAATCCGTGATGTGACACTCCTGTGCTTCTTTTGTGAGTTGTTATAGCACAAAATCCATCTCCCTTGTGTTTGTTGTCAGACCACGTGTCATTCCCCTTTTTGGGTTTGGACCAATAGGAGCTTTGAGTGACGTTTCATGGTGCCATGTCATTCCTTGTAGCTCGAATCTTATGTCCACGCCATCAATTTCATTTTGCCCCTTGATTTTGACATTGGGGTAAAACGGGGACGATGGTGAATAGTAGAAACTACTTTTCCCGCGTTACTTTCTTTTTATAAAAAGGGTTGTTTGACTTTTCATTTACCCGGGGTTGACTTCGGGCTTATAAGGGATTTTGGGCCGGATTTTTGGGATTGGGCTTGGACTTTGTGTTTTGTTATAAGGAGTTAACGGGTGTTAACTCTTATAATTATAAGAGTTAACACCGTTAGGGTTTAGGGATTATTTTTGCAATTTTGGTAAATATGAGGGACTGATTTGGTAATTTTGGATTTTGTCTTTTTGTGTTGACCATGTTTGACTGAAGGTTGACTTGAGTTGACCACTGTTGACTTTTGATAGCATTCTCCCGGCTCTTTGTGTGCTCTTCCGTTCCCGTGTCCGTGATTGTCCGGTTTTGACCGTTTTCTTGAGATTTTTGCAATATCCGTACCTACACAATCACAAAGACAAAACAAGCAATATTCAAGCATTTAAAGCACAATTTTGTCTTTTTAGGGCCATTTTTGACATAAAACGGATATGTGTTTTCACACATATCAATTATCTCTGTAAAATTATATAACAGTTGTTTGACGTAAACTTTTATTTGTTCGATGTCGGTTTACGTTGATTGTTAATTTTTAGTTTACGCAATTTAACCAAACGGTTGAAATTAAAAGTAAACGCGTAAAAGTTTAAAATAAATAGTTGAATATTTATTGGAGTAAAATGATTCGAAAATCTAGGTTGTTACAGTCTCCCTGTGTTAAAAGAATTTCGTCCCGAAATTCATGCTGAGTTGCCTTCCGGAGTGATGTTGGTGAAGAGGTGCGGATTCTTATCATAATCCTCCAAATATGCGCTAACCAGCTTTGTTATCTTAATGTTCTTAACTTTTTGTTTATACCTTGAAGACTTTTAGGGTTTGGTGTGAGATGATGTCGACTTCCTATAGTAAGGTGACGTAAAGGTCTACCTAGTTGCTATGGTTACTAATTCGATTTCTCAAAGTTAACGCGTTTTATGGGTACGCACACAAAACTTTGCTTTTCAATGATGTAAGTAGAAAATGGATTATTGACAAGAGTTTTATAGTGACTACTCTCAGCATGGCATGGTCCTTCCTGAATTATACATAAGTGATCAGGCCATGCATATTAGAGGACTAACGATGAAATGTTCATTTTTGTCAAAATAGTGTTATGTATAAGGAAGTATCAAAAAGTTTTATAAGATGACAAAATGATTCACAATATGGATGTAAGGTTGTTTAGAGGATGACAATAAAATGTTTTGCGAGAAAACCATAAGATGGTTTACAAGACATTAGCTAAATAGCTCATCAGGTGATAGTAAAATAATTTATGTGATGAAAAATAGTTTCATAAAGTAAGAACAAGATGATTCATAAGGTGATAGTAACGTGGTTTTTGAGATGATTGAAAAGTAGCATGTAATATTATAGTAGAAATGGTTTATAAAGCGATTGTAGAATAGTTTATGAAATGTTGGTTCATTTGACGATAGCCAGATAATTATCAATAATTTGTAAAACATCTTATCATGTGATAGTGAAATAGTTCATAAAGTCGTTGTAAAAATATTTAAAGGGCTATAATAGTTTAAGGAATGACTTGCATAAATGATTAGAGAGTTAAAGTAAAATCGACGAAGTTTTCATAACACATGAGTTTGATAGGTAATTTAAAATAATCCACATAGTACAACGAATCATGAAAAAGGAAGTATAATGTGAATTCCTTAAAGGAAATAGAGTTTAAGAAAGAAAATTCCAACTTAGGTTTCACTAGGTAAGACGGTCACAAGATGACGTAGGTGTTTTCAATGATGTGGGGTGAGTGTTCAAATTCGAAGTTGAATGGTAAGGTAACTAATAGAATTGGCGGACTGTGATAAGTTTCAATGTTATGTAAACGGTATTATGTTAAGTCATGAAAAGTTTTAAAGACCATCGTGTCATTCACAATGTCTTTAGAAAAATCCTAGTATTTATATAGATAACTCTTATACAAACAAGTGTAAAATATACGCAGAAGAAGGTATATATATATATATATATATATATATCTAAATAGTAAATATATATTATAATAAGTTATTATGCAAAAGTAAGAATATAATATTATATATATATATATAAAAGTCACGTAAGCAAGTAATGTAAGTAAGTAAGCAAGTAATATGTATGCACATGAAAAAGTTTGATGTGATGCAATGTTTGTGAACGGTTATAGTCTAGGTAAAACATGCAACCTAGTTCTCTATAACCTTGGCTCTGAATACCAATCTGTAACACCCTCAAAATAGGGTTGTAGCGGAAATATGTCCGGGAGCGTCACTTCATAATACAACAACACAAGATATGAGAGAACGACCTCTAAATGAGTCGTTTGAAAAGTAATCTCGTTGATTTTCTTAAAATATGAATTGTTGTAACATTTGTCCCAAAGTATGCATCAATAATGTAAGACTGGAATAATACAACGAGATTTGTTTGTAGAAATCCATGAATGTAATCTTGTAAAGTTTGGACTCCAATGCACACCAGATAAGCCAAGCATCTAATTCACCGGAGAAATACATGCTTAAAAGTATCAACATAAAGTTGGTGGGTTCATAAGTCTGTTTAAGTATAAATGTTGAACCAAAGATTTGCAAAGTGTGTATGACCAATTTAACCCTATAATAGTCACAAAATTGTACGTATGGAAGTTGGACCACAATTGTTCAAAGTATGCATGATAATTAAAATATCACGAAATGTTTCAAGTATGTAGTGCCTATAGATACCAATCCAGTTGTGCTCCGACATGGTATAACGTTCGTCTCCAGTGATAGCTAATCACCCGAACAGGGATTGTCAATCCCGAATAGATCTATAGTATAACATTCGCGCTTACCCTCTGAGTAATTAACAATTCATGCAACTTAAGCTAATCTGTAATCATAAAAGTAAGGTACAGTTGTTGCGTCCATAAGTAAAAACAAGTATTGTATCTTACCGTTAGATATGAAAATGAGTTTGTAAGCAATCATGTAATGAGTTTGTAAATGTTTATGTAAACAAGTTTGTAATCAATCATGTAAATAAGTTTGTAAACGTTCATGTATTCGAGTATATAAATGAGTTACGAGATCAAGTATGCAGTCAAGTATGTAAATGAGATTGTAAAAGATATATATAAACAAGTTGTAACGAGCATGTATTCTCCCCCGAGATTTGTAAAGAAAATGTAAAACAAGTGAAAGAGGGGCTATAAACTCACATAGTCTTGAAAAGTGTTAATATTAATTTATAGATAATTAAAGTAAAAGAGCATATATTCTCCCCCAAAAGAGTAAAATGAAAACGGGGGGCTATGAAGACTCACCTCAAGTGAAATGTATTGATTATAGAAAATTAATAAAATGAAACGTCACGAATGATCCGGAATGCAACAAGTATGTGATGAACTAGAAACCTTAGATTTTGATTCTAAACCTAGAATTCTTATGAAAACCCTAAACCTTGATTATGAAAACCCTAACTTGATCTTGATAAACCCTTGCTTTAAATGGAACCCTAACTTGCAAAACCACTTGGAACACATTAGATTATACCATGAACACCATTGTATTCTAGAATTATCAAAGAAATGGAAAGAAATGAAGATCCTACGGTGGTGTTTTGTGTCGTGGGAAATGAAGGAGAGAAAGAGAGATTTTAGTATTTTTGGTATATGAATGAATGAAGTGAAAAGTCTAGTGAATTTGTAGTATTTATAGGATAAATATCTTCTAAGAAAATATCTAGAAAAATATCTAGAAAAATATGAAAAGTTATAAATTATCTTCGTAAAATTATATAACAGTTGTTTGACGTAAACTTTTATTTGTTTGATGTCGGTTTAAGTTGATTGTTGATTTTTAGTTTACGCGATTTAACCAAACGGTAGTAAACGCGTAAAAGTTTAAAATAAATAGTTGAATATTTATTGGCGTAAAATGACTCGAAACTGTGGGTTGTTACATGATTACTCCAGAGAAACCCCATCGGTGTTGCAAGAATTGGTTTTCAACCAACCCTAAAATTGAGCCAATCCTTCAAAAACGTTGAGCTTTTTAACAATTCTTAGCTTAATGCCTTATTCTCAAGACAGTTATTATTTGATAAGTTGCGAGATTAAGTTAGACTCAAGTTGTTACTCAGCTTAAGGTTTTTGATGAATTCGCTCGAGGACGGGAAGGATTGAATGATGTGATTTGAAATTTAAAGGGATGGAGTTTGATACATGACGGAAGTGCTTGAATTGCGAGAACTAGTGACCTGAGGGAAGTTATTATAAAGGCAGTCCATAGATCTAGGTTTCGATTTTCCCAGTAATAAGATGTACAAGAATACAAGGTAATACTATCAGTGGTCAAGAATGTTGAAGGATTTCACCATATATAATGGGACATGCTTGACTTGCTTGAAACTCAAGGCAAAATACCTTAAGCCATCCAAATCATTACAACAACCTAAAACTCCCTATAGGAATTCGGAACAAATGTCTGTTGACTTAATGACCAAATAGTCTCGAGCTGTAAGAAGAACATGACTTGATGGAAGCAGTAATGAATTGACTAATGACATCTGTGCATTTCAATCCTATTCAGGAAATTTAGGCGACGGAAAGACTTTCTCTAACCTATATTCTATGAAACCTTTTCACGTCATGGAGTGCTCATATACATCAGTTCAGATAGGGATAGTCGCCTCACGTCATGATGTTTGTAAACACTCCAGAACTACTTAGGTGTACAGTTGAATTGAACACTGCTTACCATAGTTTTACAACCCTCCTAAGTAGTGTACCTAACCGTTGTAGTGTAGTATAGACAAGATTCGAGGGGTTATTATTGTTTTCTAGGGGAATAGTTTGGGTGGGCTCTAATTGTATGGTTACTAAGGTCTAGAGATTGGAGGAAGATTATTTTGGTATAACAACCCGTAATTTTCATAAATGTAAATATCCATCTATTAAGATAGATGATGTAAAATCTATCAGTTATATATGAACTCACATTTTTCAGGGAAATTTTTCGCTTTATTACATTACATTACTTTGCCAATATCTCAATATG